>JAVJIF010015965.1:0-86501 GCA_038442645.1 Agave tequilana | reverse complement strand
TCTTTTCGGTCGACCGGCTGTCTACCGATAGTCGACCGGTACATGTTTGAGTCTCAGTCAGAGCAGGACTGTACCAGTCGACCGATAGTTCATAACGGTCAAATTTTTGAACTATCGTCGGGACGGGCCAGTCGACCGATATGGCCGTTGAACAGTAAAACGGGCATATTTTTAAATCTGTTTTAACTTGATTTTTGAAATTAAATATCCGTTGGAGGGTATATTTGGAACTATTACTCCTAATTTTCAGTAATTAATTCCTAACCCTAAACCCTAGCCCTCTCCTATAAATAGGGGTGTTTGGGAGAATTTCCACACAACAATTATTCAGAGAACATTCAAAAGTTTGGGATATTTCAAAAGAGCTTGTTTCTTGTTTTGTGCTGATTTTTTCTCATTCATTTTCAGAAGTGTTCTTGATATACTCTCTGAATTTGATTTTCTTTCTTCACTTACACAAGAGCTTCATTCCTTCTCAATATTCTCTAAGGACCTTTGTAAGGAAGAGATATTTGAAAGAGAGAGTTTGTGATCTTTGATTACTTAGAAATTGTATTGTGCTGAAATTGTAGGAGTTGGGTACTCCATAGTAATTGATCTTTGTGATAGTGAAAGTAGTTTAGAATCCTTCTGGGGAAGGCGGGGAGTAGAGCTGGGTGCTCGAACCTCGATAACATATCTTTGTGTTGCGATTGGTTTACTTTCCATTGCTATTACTTTGTGTTTTGATTGCTCTATTGCCATATTCATTTCATTCATCTCATTGCATTTGCTTCATAATTTTTAAAATTGGCCTTAGATTAGCATAATCACCTATTCACCCCCCCTCTAGGTGATTTTCAATTGGTATCAGAGCTTGGACTCTAGGTTTGGCTTAACATCCTTAGAGAGATCCTAAAATATTGCTAATCAACCTTTTTCATTCATCCATACACACACTAGTAAACATGGCCGACAACATTAAATCCCCACCTAAATGTGATGGCCTTAATTCCCTATTTGGAAGGTTAGGATGACTATATTTTTGCAATCACTAGGTAGCTTAGTTGCAATCCTGACCAACCTATGAGGCACCCGATGGTGATGATGGCACTTGGACCGACCTTGACTTTAAGATGTATGAGGCTAACTCAAAAGCCCAAAACTCCTTCTTACCGCCTGAATGAGGATGACCTTACACGTGTTATTCATTGCCAATCCGCCTATGAGATGTGGCAACACTTATTGGTCACGCATGAAGGGACCTCACAAGTCAAGAGAGCAAAGTAGATCTCTTGCGGTCTCAATATGAATCATTTAAGATGCTAGATGATGAAACAATTGATTGCATGATTACTCGTTTCACAAAAATCACTAATGGTCTTTCTTCATTAGGTGACATCATCTCCACGACCAAAAGGTACGCAAGGTGATACGGGGCTTCTCTCCATCTTGGAGATCAAGTCTACTACCCTTGAAGGAATGAACGACAAAGACGAGATGGACATCATAGTCTCATAGGGAACCAAAACCTATGAGATGGAGAAGAAGCAAGAGAAGAGGCGGCTCCAACAAAGAAGAAGTCTATCGCTTTCAAGTCTTCTTCCTCCACCATTGAAGACGAAGATGAAGATGAAGAAAGAGATGAGGAGCTCTCCTCCTCGTGGCGCAACATTAGAGAGGATGTACCGGAAGAACAAGCAAAATTTCCAGAGAAAGTTTGAAGGTAAAGAGGAGCGAAAGATCATTTTGCTACAATTGCCGCAAAGCCCGGACACATCATGGCCGATTGCCCGGAATTCAAGAAGAAAATGACTTCCTCCTTCAAGCCAAGAAAGCAAGACCAAAAAGAAGGCTTACAAGGCACTTGGGATTCGGAAGCGAGTCCGAAGATGAAGAAAAGGCGGACACCGCAAACACCTGTGTTTCATGGCAAACACACCAAGGTAACCCTCAAACTCTTGAATCTATAGATGATAATGATGATGATTTAAGTAAGGAAGTTCTAGTGCATGCTTTTGTAGAACTTTCCGAAACTTATGATAACAAGAAAATGGGTGTTTTAATACTAAAAAGGAAGTGCTTTCTAAATCTCAACTTGCTTTGATTTCACAAGAAAAAAGAGGATCTTTCTTCTAATCTTATTTCCATTCAAATGAATTTCATTCTTATAAGATTTCTTGTAAGGGTAAAACCCCTATTGTTGATAATAATGAAATTTCTTCTTTTAAAGCTAAATGAGTAATTTTGAAAAAAGTTTTAAAAGATTGTGCTTTTAATACAAAGAAACTTGAAGAAAAATTTTCCAAAAAGCATACATCTCATGCTAAAGTTTCTCATGATAAGATTCCACATGCTCATACTTCTAATGCTTCTCATGCTAAATCTTTTCATGCTCACAATGCCAATGCTCACAAAAAAACACACCTCATTATGCATTTAAATATGGTAGAGTGTATAGATGCACATATTGTGGCAAAATGGACATTTAGCAAAATTTTGTTATGATGATAAATTGCATAGCTCAAATAATCTTGTTTGGGTTAATGGTTTTATACCCTCATGGACCCAAGAAAATGTGGGTACCAAAATCAAGTCCTAAAAATGTTTGATGTAGGTACCACACCAAGGCTCCAAGACGTAGGGAGCGGTGGTACCTTGATAGTGGTTGTTCGAGGCACATGACATGGGATATCAACAACTCACAACCCTATCAAGGTACATGAAGGTGGCTCCGTCACCTTCGGGGATGATTCCAAAGGCAAGATAATTGGTATCGGTAATATCCAAATTGCCATCTCCTATAATAGAGAATGTTGTTTTAGTTGATGGTTTGAAGCATAATTTACTTAGTATTAGTCAATTTTGTGATCGTGGTCTTAAAGTTGTTTTTGATGATACTTCTTGCAAGATTTTGATATTAAATCGAATGATTGTATTTTGACCGGTTTCGTGATGACAATGTTTATATAATTGACATGCTTAATGTAGAGTGTTCTACTAAGTGTTTAAATGCTTTTGATGAAAATTCATGGCTTTGGCATAGAAGATTAGGACATGCTTCTTTTGAACATCTTTTTAGAATTAATTCAAAGGAATTGGTGAAGGGTATTCCTTGCTTGAGTTTTGAGAAAGACCGCATTTGTAGTGCGTGCCAACTTGGGAAACAAACCAAGTCTTCCTTTAAACCAATCAAGGATATCATGTCAACTAGACCTCTAGAATTAATTCATATGGATTATTTGGACCAACTAAAACTAAAGCTTAAATGAATAGAAGTAGATTTGCATTTGTTTTAGTTGATGATTTCTCTCGATTTACTTGGGTTTTCTTTTTGCAAATAAAGATCAAACTTTTTTCTAACTTTAAGATTTTAGAAGAAAAGAGTTGAAAAAGAGAAAGGTTTTCCGATTTTGAGAATAAGGAGTGATAGAGGTGGTGAGTTTGTTAACCAACTCTTCATAACTATTGTGATGAAAAGGGAATTAAGCATGAAATGTCTTGTCCTAGAACTCCACAACAAATGGAGTTGTAGAAAGGAAAAATAGAACACTTCAAGAGATGGCTAGGACAATGATAAGTGAATACGACCTCCCTCAATATTTATGGGCGCGAGGCCGTAAACACCGCATGCTATATATCGAACCGTATTTATTTATGCAAAATTCTTCAAAAACTTCTTTTGAAATGTATCATTTTAGAAAACCAAATGTTTCCTATTTCAAAGTTTTTGGATGCAAATGTTTTGTTTTGAACACTAAAGAGAATTTGGGTAAATTTGATGCTAAAGCTTATGAGGCTATCTTTGTAGGATATTCCTCTACTAGCAAAGCATATAGAGTTTTTCATTAGATCTTCACTTACTATTGAGAAACCATGCATGTTAAGTTTGAAGAATCTAAGTGTGTGTGAGAATGTTGTAGAGTTTGAACCATTAGGTGAAGCTTGGAGAAACTATCCTGAAGGACTCACCCGCGCAAAAGAAAAGCAAGAACCTTTAGGTGAAGTTCAAAAGGATAATGAGGAAAGCGTTCAACCGCTTCCAAAGCTTGGAGATATGCTACAAATCATCCAAAGGAGCTCATCTTGGGTGATGCTTCCAAAGAGTCACAACGCGCTCCAAACTCCATGACCTATGTGGTAACTTTGCTTTCATTTCTCATTTTGAACCCAAAAGGCATTCTCGAAGCCGAGACGGACCCATATTGGTTGCTTGCCATGCAAGAGGAACTCATCAATTTGAGCGCAACCAAGTTTGGCACCTTGTTCCTAAGCCCCACGATAGACAAATAATTGGTACTAAGTGGATCTTTAGGAATAAGTTGGATGAGTCCGGAAATGTCATTAGGAATAAAGCTAGTTAGTGGCCAAGGTTACACTCAAGTTGAGGGAATCGACTTTGAGGAATCCTTTGCACCCGTAGCACGGCTTGAAGCCATACGGATAACACTAGCTTATGCATCTTTTAAAATTTCAAACTTTTTCAAATGGATGTAAAAGTGCATTTTTACATGGTTTCTTAATGAAGAAGTTTATGGTTCTAAACTCCCGGTTTTATTGATCATGCTCATCCCGATTTTGTTTTCAAACTCGATAAGGCTTTGTATGGTTTGAAACAAGCTCCAGAGCTTGGTATGAAAGGCTTTCAAGTTTTCTAATTTCAAACAATTTTATTAAAGGCAAAGTAGACACTACTCTATTCACTAAGCATGTGATAATGATATTTTAATTGTCCAAATTTATGTTGATGATATATTTTCGGTTCTACTAATGAAGTTTTATGCAAGGATTTTGAAAAGGTAATGCAACAAGAATTTGAAATGTCCTCCATGGGTGAACTCAACTTCTTCCTTGGACTCCAAGTCAAGCAATTGCAAGATGGGAACTTCATTAGCCAAGCCAAATATGCAAAGGAACTCGTGAAGAGGTTTGGACTTGAATGACCTAAAAACTTGCAACACTCCCATGGCACTAACACCAAGCTTGATAAGGACGAACAAGGTAAAATGTTGATATTAAATTGTTTAGAAGCATGATAGGTAGTCTTTTATATTTAACGGCAAGTAGGGCCGGATATCATGTTTAGGTGTGTCTTTGTGCTAGATTTCAATCGTGTCCCAAAGAATCTCATTTAATTGCCGTAAAAAACGCATTATTCGATATGTTAAGGGAACGATTGGATTAGGTCTTTGGTATCCGAAAACTATAGATTTTTCTATGATTAGTTATTCGGACGCCGACTATGCGGTTGTAGAGTAGATAGAAAGAGTACTAGTGGGACATGTCAATTTCTCGGTAATTGTCTTGTTTCATGGTCCTCTAGGAAGCAAAATTCCGTAGCTCTATCAACCGCCGAGGCGGAGTATGTTGCCGCGGGGGCTTGTTGTGCACAAGTCCTTTGGATGAAACATACTCTTCTTGATTATGATTTGCATTATAAAAATATTAAAATATTTTGTGATAATACTAGTACTATTCATTTAACTAAAAATGCAAATCAACATAGTTAAGACCAAGCACATTGAGATTAGATATCACTTTCTTAGAGATCATTTGAGAAAGGTGATATTGATATTGATTATGTTTCCACCGATTTCAACTAGCCGATATTTTTACAAAACCACTTGATTTGCTAGATTTTCGTTTATTTGTGGAGAATTAAATATGTGTATTATTGATTAAACATGTTTTCATAACCCTTTTGATGTATGACAAAAAGGGGGAGAATAAGTTACATGTACAAAAATAAGTTCATTTGGTCTTTGTTCCATATGAATTTATGCGTTTTATGAGTTTTTAGTTTTTTTTTTTTTTTTTTTTTTTTGAATCTCTATGATTTAAGTTTAAATTGGTATCAAGGAGCAAATTTTTGATTTTTGGTGTTTTTGGTATCAAGTACAAGCAAGTTTTAAAGTTTCATTTGTATTGTATTGTTGATTTCAATAATTGGTGCATCATTTCTTTTTATCATTTTAATTATTGGTATCTAGAGCATATTTATAATATAGCATAATTTGAGGGGGAGTTTTCTCCTCCCATATTTTTGTAAATAGCCTATTTGTTTTGTCATCATCAAAAAGGGGGAGATTGTTGGCCCAAGAGGGTTACACTCTCCATTGTTTTGTGTTTTGATGATAACAAACCAAATAAGTGCTATTTGGTACTAATGATTTGATCAAGATGCATTTCAGGTTTTGTACCATGTTTAGAGCTCATTCGCTTCGCTTTTACAAAAACTTCTAAGTTCCATATAGCAATGAAGGCAAATTGCACATCAAGGAAGGATCATAGAAGAGAAGGCACTTGCAAGGCATTGGATGGCTCAAAGATTGCTTCAGAGGTCCTTAGGTTTTGTTTTATAGCTTTATAGCATGTTAAAGAATAGAGAGTAGGTTTGAAGCTCAAACACACACGTTTTCACGCGTATGCTATTTCCAAGTTTATTCCTCATAAAATATACAAAAATACTTTAACACTCATTCTTCCTTCTACAAATCTGTTTTTATGTTGTATACTGATTTCCTGTTCAAAATAGTTTTGATCAAAATATTTTTCCTCTCAAAATTCCTTTCTATTTCAATTTTTGACCTGAGCGGTCGACCGGCAATATACCACCAGTCGACCGAAGATCTGGCAGAGTGCACGTATCCGTGTGCACGTCTGTCGGTCGACCGGTAGGCTACCGGTAGTCGACCGAAGTTTTTAGTTTGCTCTCTGTATCTTACCAGTCGACCGGTGGTCTACCGGCCTTCGACCGATAGTTTTATCTTTTATCTTTTCGGTCGACCGGCTGTCTACCGATAGTCGACCGGTACATGTTTTGAGTCTCAGTCAGGAGCAGTCGACTGTACCAGTCGACCGATAGTTCATAACGGTCAAATTTTTGAACTATCGGTCGACCGGGCCAGTCGACCGATATGGCCGTTGAACAGTAAAACGGGCATATTTTTAAATCTGTTTTAACTTGATTTTTGAAATTAAATATCCGTTGGAGGGTATATTTGGAACTAATTACTTCCTAATTTTCAGTAATATTCCTAACCCAAAACCTAGCCTCTCCTATAAATAGGGGTGTTTGGGGAGAATTTCCACACAACAATTATTCAAGAGAAAATTCAAAAGTTTGGGATATTTCAAAAGAGCTTGTTTCTTGTTTTGTGCTGATTTTTCTCATTCATTTTCAGAAGTGTTCTTGATATACTCTCTGAATTTGATTTTCTTTCTTCACTTACACAAGAGCTTCATTCCTTCTCAATATTCTCTAAGGACCTTTGTAAGGAAGAGATATTTGAAAGAGAGAGTTTGTGATCTTTTGATTACTTAGAAATTGTATTGTGCTGAAATTGTAGGAGTTGGGTACTCCATTCGTAATTGATCTTTGTGATAGTGAAAGTAGTTAGAATCCTTCTGGGGAAGGCGGGGAGTAGAGCTGGGTGCTCGAACCTCGATAACATATCTTTGTGTTTGCGATTGGTTTACTTTCCATTGCTATTACTTTGTGTTTTTTTGATTGCTATTGCCATATTCATTCATTCATCTCATTACATTTGCTTCATAATTTTTAAATTGGCCTTAGATTAGCATAATCACCTATTCACCCCCCCTCTAGGTGATTTTCAATTGGTATCAGAGCTTGGACTCTAGGTTTGGCTTAACATCCTTAGAGAGATCCTAAAATATTGCTAATCAACATTTTCATTCATCCATACACACACTAGTAAACATGGCCGACAACATTAAATCCCCACTAAATTTGATGGCCTTAATTTCCTATTTGGAAGGTTAGGATGACTATATTTTTGCAATCACTAGGTAGCTTAGTTGCCAAATCCTTGACCAAACCCTATGAGGCACCCGATGGTGATGAGGGCACTTGGACCGACCTGACTTTAAGATGTATGAGGCTAACTCAAAAGCCCAAAACTCCCTTCTTACCGCCTTGAATGAGGATGACCTTACACGTGTTATTCATTGCCAATCCGCCTATGAGATGTGGCAACACTTATTGGTCACGCATGAAGGGACCTCACAAGTCAAGAGAGCCAAAGTAGATCTCTTGCGGTCTCAATATGAATCATTTAAGATGCTAGATGATGAAACAATTGATTGCATGATACTCGTTTCACAAAAATCACTAATGGTCTTTCTTCATTAGGTGACATCATCTCCAACGACCAAAAGGTACGCAAGGTGATACGGGCTCTTCCTCCATCTTGGGAGATCAAGTCTACTACCTTGAAGGAATTGAACGACAAAGACGAGATGGACATCATAAGTCTCATAGGGAACCTCAAAACCTATGAGATGGAGAAGAAAGCAAGAGAAGAGGCGGCTCCAACAAAGAAGAAGTCTATCGCTTTCAAGTCTTCTTCCTCCACCATTGAAGACGAAGATGAAGATGAAGAAGAAGATGAGGAGCTCTCCCTCCTCGTGCGCAACATTAAGAGGATGTACCGGAAGAACAAGCAAAATTTCCGGAGAAAGTTTGAAGGTAAAGAGGAGCGAAAGATCATTTGCTACAATTGCCGCAAGCCCGGACACATCATGGCCGATTGCCCGGAATTCAAGAAGAAAATGACTTCCTCCTTCAAGCCAAGAAAGCAAGACGAAAAGAAGGCTTACAAGGCCACTTGGGATTCGGAAAGCGAGTCCGAAGATGAAGAAAAGGCGGACACCGCAAACATGTGTTTCATGGCAAACACACCCAAGGTAACCCCTCAAACTCTTGAATCTATAGATGATAATGATGATGATTTAAGTAAGGAAGTTCTAGTGCATGCTTTTGTAGAACTTTTCGAAACTTATGATAACAAGAAAATGGAGTGTTTTAAACTACAAAAGGAAGTTGCTTTTCTTAAATCTCAACTTGCTTTGATTTCACAAGAAAAAGAGGATCTTTCTTCTAATCTTATTTCCATTCAAAATGAATTTCATTCTTATAAGATTCTTGTAAGGGTAAAACCCCTATTGTTGATAATAATGAAATTTCTTCTTTTAAAGCTAAAATGAGTAATTTGAAAAAGTTTTAAAAGATTGTGCTTTTAATACAAAGAAACTTGAAGAAAAATTTTCCAAAAAGCATACATCTCATGCTAAAGTTTCTCATGATAAGATTCCACATGCTCATACTTCTAATGCTTCTCATGCTAAATCTTTTCATGCTCACAATGCCAATGCTCACAAAAACACACACTCATTATGCATTTAAATATGGTAGAGTGTATAGATGCACATATTGTGGCAAAAATGGACATTTAGCAAAATTTTGTTATGATAAATTGCATAGCTCAAATAATCTTGTTTGGGTTAATGGTTCTAACCCTCATGGACCCAAGAAAATGTGGGTACCAAAATCAAGTCCTAAAATGTTTGATGTAGGTACACACCAAGGCTCCAAGACGTAGGGAGCGGTGGTACCTTGATAGTGGTTGTTCGAGGCACATGACATGGGATATCAACAACTTCACAACCCTATCAAGGTACATGGAAGGTGGCTCCGTCACCTTCGGGGATGATTCCAAAGGCAAGATAATTGGTATCGGTAATATCCAAATTGGTACATCTCCTATAATAGAGAATGTTGTTTTAGTTGATGGTTTGAAGCATAATTTACTTAGTATTAGTCAATTTTGTGATCGTGGTCTTAAAGTTGTTTTGATGATACTTCTTGCAAGATTTTTGATATTAAATCGAATGATTGTATTTTGACCGGTTTTCGTGATGACAATGTTTATATAATTGACATGCTTAATGTAGAGTGTTCTACTAAGTGTTTAAATGCTTTGATGAAAATTCATGGCTTGGCATAGAAGATTAGGACATGCTTCTTTTGAACATCTTTTTAGAATTAATTCAAAGGAATTGGTGAAGGGTATTCCTTGCTTGAGTTTTGAGAAAGACCGCATTTGTAGTGCGTGCCAACTTGGGAAACAAACCAAGTCTTCCTTTAAACCAATCAAGGATATCATGTCAACTAGACCTCTAGAATTAATTCATATGGATTTATTTGGACCAACTAAAACTAAAAGCTTAAATGGAAGTAGATTTGCATTTGTTTTAGTTGATGATTTCTCTCGATTTACTTGGGTT
The DNA here is from genome assembly GCA_038442645.1 of Agave tequilana. NCBI lineage: Eukaryota > Viridiplantae > Streptophyta > Magnoliopsida > Asparagales > Asparagaceae > Agave > Agave tequilana. The sequence continues at coordinate 76,433 of JAVJIF010015965.1, read as the reverse complement.
TTCTTTTTGCAAAATAAAGATCAAACTTTTTCTCACTTTAAGATTTTTAGAAAAAGAGTTGAAAAAGAGAAAGGTTTTCCGATTTTGAGAATAAGGAGTGATAGAGGTGGTGAGTTTGTTAACCAACTCTTCATAACTTATTGTGATGAAAAGGGAATTAAGCATGAAATGTCTTGTCCTAGAACTCCACAACAAAATGGAGTTGTAGAAAGGAAAAATAGAACACTTCAAGAGATGGCTAGGACAATGATAAGTGAATACGACCTCCCTCAATATTTATGGGCCGAGGCCGTAAACACCGCATGCTATATATCGAACCGTATTTATTTATGCAAAATTCTTCAAAAACTTCTTTTGAAATGTATCATTTTAGAAAACCAAATGTTTCCTATTTCAAAGTTTTTGGATGCAAATGTTTTGTTTTGAACACTAAAGAGATTTGGGTAAATTTGATGCTAAAGCTTATGAGGCTATCTTTGTAGGATATTCCTCTACTAGCAAAGCATATAGAGTTTTCATTAGATCTTCACTTACTATTGAAGAAACCATGCATGTTAAGTTTGAAGAATCTAATGTGTGTGTTGAGAATGTTGTAGAGTTTGAACCATTAGGTGAAAGCTTGGAGAAACTATCCTTGAAGGACTCACCCGCGCAAAAAGAAAAGCAAGAACCTTTAGGTGAAGTTCAAAAGGATAATGAGGAAAGCGTTCAACCGCTTCCCAAAGCTTGGAGATATGCTACAAATCATCCAAAGGAGCTCATCTTGGGTGATGCTTCCAAAGGAGTCACAACGCGCTCCAAACTCCATGACCTATGTGGTAACTTTGCTTTCATTTCTCATTTTGAACCCAAAGGCATTCTCGAAGCCGAGACGGACCCTATTGGTTGCTTGCCATGCAAGAGGAACTCAATCAATTTGAGCGCAACCAAGTTTGGCACCTTGTTCTAAGCCCACGATAGACCAATAATTGGTACTAAGTGGATCTTTAGGAATAAGTTGGATGAGTCCGGAAATGTCATTAGGAATAAAGCTAGGTTAGTGGCCCAAGTTACACTCAAGTTGAGGGAATCGACTTTGAGGAATCCTTTGCACCCGTAGCACGGCTTGAAGCCATACGGATAACACTAGCTTATGCATCTTTTAAAAATTTCAAACTTTTTCAAATGGATGTAAAAAGTGCATTTTTAAATGGTTTTCTTAATGAAGAAGTTTATGTTTCTCAACCTCCCGGTTTTATTGATCATGCTCATCCCGATTTTGTTTTCAAACTCGATAAGGCTTTGTATGGTTTGAAACAAGCTCCAAGAGCTTGGTATGAAAGGCTTTCAAGTTTTCTAATTTCAAACAATTTTATTAAAGGCAAAGTAGACACTACTCTATTCACTAAGCATGTTGATAATGATATTTTAATTGTCCAAATTTATGTTGATGATATAATTTTCGGTTCTACTAATGAAGTTTTATGCAAGGATTTTGAAAAGGTAATGCAACAAGAATTTGAAATGTCCTCCATGGGTGAACTCAACTTCTTCCTTGGACTCCAAGTCAAGCAATTGCAAGATGGGAACTTCATTAGCCAAGCCAAATATGCAAAGGAACTCGTGAAGAGGTTGGACTTGAAGACGCTAAAACTTGCAACACTCCCATGGCAACTACAACCAAGCTTGATAAGGACGAACAAGGTAAAAATGTTGATATTAAATTGTTTAGAAGCATGATAGGTAGTCTTTTATATTTAACGGCAAGTAGGCCGGATATCATGTTTAGTGTGTGTCTTTGTGCTAGATTTCAATCGTGTCCCAAAGAATCTCATTTAATTGCCGTAAAACGCATTATTCGATATGTAAGGGAACGATTGGATTAGGTCTTGGTATCCGAAAACTATAGATTTTTCTATGATTAGTTATTCGGACGCCGACTATGCGGGTTGTAGAGTAGATAGAAAGAGTACTAGTGGGACATGTCAATTTCTCGGTAATTGTCTTGTTTCATGGTCCTCTAGGAAGCAAAATTCCGTAGCTCTATCAACCGCCGAGGCGGAGTATGTTGCGCGGGGGCTTGTTGTGCACAAGTCCTTTGGATGAAACATACTCTTCTTGATTATGATTTGCATTATATAAAAATATTAAAATATTTTGTGATAATACTAGTACTATTCATTTAACTAAAAATGCAAATCAACATAGTAAGACCAAGCACATTGAGATTAGATATCACTTTCTTAGAGATCATTTGAGAAAGGTGATATTGATATTGATTATGTTTCCACCGATTTTCAACTAGCCGATATTTTTACAAAACCACTTGATTTTGCTAGATTTTCGTTTATTTGTGGAGAATTAAATATGTGTATTATGATTAAACATGTTTTCATAACCCTTTTTGATGTATGACAAAAAGGGGGAGAATAAGTTACATGTACAAAAATAAGTTCATTTGGTCTTGGTTCCATATGAATTATGCGTTTTATGAGTTTTTATTTTTTTTTTTTTTTTTTTTTTGAATCTCTATGATTTAAGTTTAATTGGTATCAAGGAGCAAATTTTGATTTTTGGTGTTTTTGGTATCAAGTACAAGTTTTAAAGTTTCATTTGTATTGTATTGTTGATTTCAATAATTGGTGCATCATTTCTTTTATCATTTCAATTATTGGTATCTAGAGCATATTTATAATATAGCATAATTTGAGGGGGAGTTTCTCCTCCCCATATTTTTGTAAATAGCCTATTTGTTTTGTCATCATCAAAAAGGGGGAGATTGTTGGCCCAAGAGGTTACACTCTCCATTGTTTTGTGTTTTGATGATAACAAACCAAATAAGTGCTATTTGGTACTAATGATTTGATCAAGATGCATTTCAGGTTTGTACCATGTTTAGAGCTCATTCGCTTCGCTTTTGCAAAAACTTCTAAGTTCCATATAGCAATGAAGGCAAATTGCACATCAAGGAAGGATCATAGAAGAGAAGGCACTTGCAAGGCATTGGATGGCTCAAAGATTGCTTCAGAGTCCTTAGGTTTTGTTTTATAGCTTTATAGCATGTTAAAGAATAGAGAGTAGGTTTGAAGCTCAAACACACACGTTTTCACGCGTATGCTATTTCCAAGTTTATTCCTCATAAAATATACAAAAATACTTTAACACTCATTCTTCCTTCTACAAATCTGTTTTTATGTTGTATACTGATTTCCTGTTCAAAATAGTTTTGATCAAAATATTTTTCCTCTCAAAATTCCCTTTCTATTTAATTTTAACCTGAGCCGGTCGACCGGCAATATACCACCAGTCGACCGAAGATCTGGCAGAGTGCACGTATCCGTGTGCACGTCTGTCGGTCGACCGGTAGGCTACCGGTAGTCGACCGAAGTTTTTAGTTTGCTCTCTGTATCTTACCAGTCGACCGGTGGTCTACCGGCTTCGACCGATAGTTTATCTTTTATCTTTTCGGTCGACCGGCTGTCTACCGATAGTCGACCGGTACATGTTTTGAGTCTCAGTCAGGAGCAGTCGACTGTACCAGTCGACCGATAGTTCATAACGGTCAAATTTTTGAACTATCGGTCGACCGGGCCAGTCGACCGATATGGCCGTTGAACAGTAAAACGGGCATATTTTTAAATCTGTTTTAACTTGATTTTTGAAATTAAATATCCGTTGGAGGGTATATTTGGAACTAATTACTTCCTAATTTTCAGTAATTAATTCCTAACCCTAAACCCTAGCCCTCTCCTATAAATAGGTGTTTGGGGAGAATTTCCACACAACAATTATTCAAGAGAAAATTCAAAAGTTTGGGATATTTCAAAAGAGCTTGTTTCTTGTTTTTGTGCTGATTTTTCTCATTCATTTTCAGAAGTGTTCTTGATATACTCTCTGAATTTGATTTTCTTTCTTCACTTACACAAGAGCTTCATTCCTTCTCAATATTCTCTAAGGACCTTTGTAAGGGAAGAGATATTTGAAAGAGAGAGTTTGTGATCTTTTGATTACTTAGAAATTGTATTGTGCTGAAATTGTAGGAGTTGGGTACTCCATTCGTAATTGATCTTGTGATAGTGAAAGTAGTTAGAATCCTTCTGGGGAAGGCGGGGAGTAGAGCTGGGTGCTCGAACCTCGATAACATATCTTTGTGTTGCGATTGGTTTACTTTCCATTGCTATTACTTTGTGTTTTTTTGATTGCTATTGCCATATTCATTCATTCATCTCATTGCATTTGCTTCATAATTTTTAAATTGGCCTTAGATTAGTATAATCACCTATTCACCCCCCCCTCTAGGTGATTTCATTATTGTTGTTTCAATTGGTACCATTGGATTCTTTCAATTGGTATCAATTTTGATTCTTTTTGTATACTCATGTGTTTATGTATGTATGCTTTCAATTCTAATGGTATCAATTTTAATTGGTATCTAATTTTTCATACATATATATGTTTTATCCTAAGCTTGAAAATTTAATGATTATCATGTTTCTATTGATTAGTTTTTCAATTGGTATTCTTAAAACAAGCTTATGCATGTGTTTAGTTTGTATTTCATAAAGGGAGAGAAAATTCGATTTTCATATTTCTATTGGTATTTGTATTTCCACTCCCTTGCTTTATGATAGAAAATAAAAATTTCAAATTGATATCATATGCTTAAAAAGAAAAATACTCTCTTTTGATATCAAGATGTTTATTTAAATGTTTTAAATTGGTATCAATAAGTTTGATCATAATTTTTGATTTGTATTGCCTATATGCAAGGAGAGCTTAACATCTCTTCTACATATAGATTCATAATGAGTGTATCTTGTATTGAGGAGCTTGATAACTCTTCTTTATGTGGTACACGTGTGTAGGGGAGCTTCACATCTCCTCTTATGTATTGCATATTTTACGTTATGTGAATTAGGGCTGTCATCCCTCCTTCATGTAATGTATTTATGTAGGGAAGCTTCACATCTTCCTCTTCATGAATGTATATCGCATATACCATTTATTGATTGATCTATGTTCACTTTCAATTGGTATCAAGATGCTACCTTGACATATTTTTAATTGATATCTTAATTGATTGTCACCCCTATTTAATTTTTTTTTATTTTAGACAAAAAGGGGAAGAACATTATTTTTTTATTGTTTTTGACCCCTTGTTGATTCTTTGTTTCGAACAAAAGGGGGAGAAGAATTTATTATTTTGATTTTGCTTGTACCCTTTATTGATGATTGACAAAAAGGGGAGAAGAATTGAGTTTTATATGCATATTTATGTTTTGCATATATTAAGTTTAATTGGTATCTAAAGCATGTTGTTTTTGAAAATTTCAATTGGCATCAGAGCGATTTCAATTGGTATAAGAACATGTTTATTGTTTTATGCATGTCTATGCATGTTTCATGTTTAGCATTTATTGCATATATTTGTTTTTATTTTGTATGCATGAGTTAAGGGGGAGCTTCTTTGAAGCTTAACTTAAATCCATGCATATATAACTCCATGAGTTTTGTCATCATCAAAAAGGGGAGAGATGTTGGCCCAGAGGCCTTCCACTCTAGTTTTGATGATGATTAACTCATGTAGTTATGTTTACTAATAATCTTGTGATGTTAGTTTCAGATCATTAAGTAAGATATTAGTTGGTGATTGCTTCAACAAGAGGAGTTTGGAAGCTTCACTTAGTGATTCCAGAACTCGAGCATCAAGATCATACATAGCCTAGCTCGTAGATCTCAGAGTTTGGATCGAGTCAACTTGAAGATGGAAGATCGTCAAGAAGACTTAGGTATCCATAGTTTAGTTTAGTGTGTTTAGATCTATTTGTAAAGCTTAGAATAGTTGATATGCTCAAGTGCACAACACACACGTTTTATAGTTTTTGGTTTTCATGAATAGTTTAGATCAAAACAAGTTTAAATGGTTTTTATGTATATTAGATATGTTCTATATACACACATGCTTCATATCTTAGACAAACTTATTTTGATATGTCTATTCATGAGTTTTAAGAAAAATCAGATTTCCTATTGAGAAAAATCCAAGTTTGATAAAATACAATTTTTGATTTTGGTAAAAATGTTAAAACACAAAATAGTCTAACTTGCTTGATATTGAGTTGAAATTTTTATCATATGTTTATATATCAATGCAAAATGTTAAAACTATTTTTTGGGATTTTTAGAAGATTTTTTAAGTATTTTTAGAAATATTTTTAACATGTTTTTTGACCCAGAATATTGGCTGCCAGGCCCTGGCGGTCGACCGGGCCGGTCGACCGTATTCCAGAGCCTGTCAACCGGTCGGTCGACCGACGTGCACAGGTCCGTGCACGTCTGGCCAGGGAACTGGCCCGGTCGACCGGGCGGTCGACCAGACAGAGAGGTTTGCTCTCTTTAAATCTGCAGTCAAACCGGGCGGTCGACCGGGCTGCTCCAACGGTCATATTTATGACCGTTGACGGTTGACCGGCCGGTCGACCGCCAGTTGTCTGGCTGTCAGAAACAGCCAAACGGCTAGTTTTGGGAGAGGCTATTTAAGCCTCATCTCTTGGGGTTTTGATAAGACTTTTGAAAAGAAAAATTTCTATATTCTCTAGTTTTAAAAATAAGTTTTAAAAGTGTTTTAGAGCCTCAAAGTTTTTATCCTTATTGTTTTTCAAGGGTTTTGGAAAATCAAAGAAAACTAGGTTTTGGGATATTGTTTTAGATTTTCATTTCTATCATATACAAGAGATTTCCCAAGTAGTTTTCTTTGTTAATTGCTTTCCAAAAACACCTTGATATCCACTTGAGCTATATCTTCTATCCTAATCTATTTATGATCTTTTGTTTGTGGAAAAGGAGTTGTTGTGGTTGAAAGATATCACTTATTGTAAACCCTTTCATGTTGGGTTGCTCCTTTTTGGTAGAGGTTGAGGTTGTGTTTGCTCCCTCTAGTGAGAGGTGGAGGTTGGTTGTTTGGCTACGGGCCTAATCCCTCTTCGGTAGATGTGGATTTGTGGTTGTATTGCCTCGGTGGCATTTGTAAGGTTGAGAGAGGAGTTCGGTACTCCTTAGTGGATTAGAAATCCTTCTCGGTGAAGACGGTGACGTAGAGTTAGGGGCTCGAACCTCGAAACATATCTTTGTGTTTGCGTTTGATCCATTGTCTCTCTAACCCTCTCTCTTTTATTTGTGCAAAGCATCATTCTTTATTCATATCATTCATATTGCTTATGTTACCTTGCATCATTCATATTGCCTATATCTATTGTATGCTTGGCTTGTTTGTGTGTGCCTCACTTATACTTAACCACAAGAGCTTCATATAGCACCTCAACCCTTATCTAGGGGAATCAAGAGGAGTTAGTCCAGAGCCCTTCACGGGGAATTCGGCTACACTTGTTGGTTGTATTAAGTGTGTTGCAAAATAGTTTTTAGCTTCCGCATTTAGATTCTAGATTAGCACTATCACCTATTCACCCCCTCTAGGTGGTTTTCAATCACCTATCTGCATCCTACGCCGCGAGAAACGCTCTGATGAGAGCAAACCTTACAAACCCATAAAGACTCCTTGCATCGAGGATGTGGTGGAGATAGTCAGGAAGCAAATCGATGAAGATAATTTGCAATCTCGTGATGGGTTAGGATCTTCCATCCTGAGATCTCTGACTCCTCTCTTTCTGAGGAGATCATGTCTCATCAATTTGCAAAGAAGTTTGTGATACTGAACTTCGACTACTATACTAAAGTGACCGACCCCGTCCAGCACCTCTGAGCCTATCACGTCAATATGGCGGTCCACTCCCATGATGATCTCCTCTTGTCTAGTATTCCTTCCAGTCTCAAGGGCGTGGCCTTAGACTAGTTTTACATCTCTTCTCCCTCCCATCATACTCTCTCTGAATCTTTGAGGAAGTTAATGACGCCTTCTTCAACTAATATACCTCGTGGCAATAGTTTAAGAAGAACAACAACTACTTCCTCATCATTAAGATGAAGCAGGGAGAGACCCTCAAGCGCTACATCAGTTATTTTCAGGACCAGATGACACCAATATATAGCTATAGTAATGATGTTGTTGCAGTCGCATTCATCACCAGAGTGCAGATCTACAACTCCTTACAAGCACCTGGTGAAGCATGACATAACCTGCATGAAGGATATCATGTTTTGATCCCAGAAGTATATACAACTGAAACAGGCGAAGCCAGGCTCGACGAGCCGACCACCTAAGCAGGGGAGTAAAGGGGAGAAGATGAAGTAACCGCCTACTCCTCTAAAAAAACTCAGAACCGGGGGCAGGATGGTTACAAAGAAGCGCTCCCAGTCGAGTTCTTCATGGAACCCCCAAGAGATCTATGAGTTGATGCCGACTTCACTACGTTCAAGATTCCCATCGACTGCGTCTTTAGCACAATTCAGGACCAATCTTAGTGAGGCGCCCAGGACACTCCCACCTAACCCAAAGGGCCTGAAGCGGGTGATTACTGAAGGTCACCTAGAGGGAGGGTGAATATGTGACTAGCTAATCTAATGATGAAAAATGTAGAATTAAAAACTATTTATGCAAACTAAAACTATTAAGCTAAACACACCAAGTATAATATAAGAGTGTAGCTGAATTTTCAGTGAAGTGCTCTGCACTATCTCCTCAAAACTCCTCTAGATAAGAGTTGAGGTGCCACTATGGCTCTCTTGGTTGAATACAAGTGTGAGCAGACAATCCCAAGCATGTGTCAATATAGCACAAGATATATCAAGTATATAAAGATATAAACAATGTAAGCACGCAAGATATAAACACAAGTGCGAGATAGAGGGAGCAATCGCAAACACGGGAGATTTGTTTCAAGGTTCGAGCACCCTTGCTCTACGTCCCCCGTTCAACACTATGAAGGATTTTCACTAAAAAACCGATCCCATCGGATCACTCGGTACCGCAATACCTACAATGAGTTCACACTAGAACTCCTTGGACTCACAAGTCCCTCGCTTGTTCCCGCAAGAACAACACACGCAAGCACACTAGCTTGCTGAGGCTGCACCTCTACACCGAGCTCCCACAAGAACTCGAAATAACATGAACCCGCAAGTTCGCCTCCTCAAATACAAGATGAACACTTTGGTGATCTCTGTTGGCCCAAAGGCCCATCACTCTAGTTTTAATGATGATCAACTCATATAGTTATAGTACTAATGATTTTGTGTTTAATTAATGACAGATTTATGATCAAGATCTTAGTAGGTGCATAGCTTCAACAAAGGATTTAAAGTCAAGTTTTGGAGCTAGCACGGTGTTTGGACCAAGTCAAGAAGGCTTCAAGTGAAAACTTCAAGAAGATGAAGACTTGTGTCTAGGTTTGTTTTTTAAAAGATTTTGTTTTTAGATAAAATGTAAAGGATAGAATAGTTGGTGGATTGCTCAAGTATATCATATACACACGCACTCTTGATTTAGTTTGTTTTATAAAAGAGTTTTCTTTTAGAAAATTACCGGTTTGATTTTTGGTATTCTAGTTTACATGTTTTAACCAAAACCATATTTAAAGCTTAATGTCAAAAACATAGATATTTCACCATGTTTGTGTAGTGGATCATATCCATGCACACTATGGTTTAAAAGAGTTTAAATATCTTATTTTTGTATTTGGTGAAGTTTTGAAAAAATAAGTTTTGGAAAAGTCAATTTGAAAAAATACAGTTTTTATTTTGAGCCAATTTTTCCAAGTTACAAAAATAGTTCAAATCTTTTGTAACATGTCTTGATTTTGTGCAAGCATGTTTGTTTATCAAAGTAAAGTGTTAAAACTATTTTTGTAGATTTTTCGTGAATTATGGGATTTTATTTCAATCAAAAAGACCAAGTTTTAAATCCCCTAAACTGTGCTGTCTGGCTTCAGCCGGTCGATCGTGCGGTCGACCGACGTGCACAGCATGCATGCCAGTATCTGGCTGGAGGGCCGGTCGACCGACCGATCGACCGTCCAGAGAGGTCTGCTCTCTGGAAATGCCCCGGTCGACCGGCAGAGAGCAGTGCTCTCTGTTCCAGAGGCTCGGTCGACCGCAGCTCCAACGGTCAGAAATCTGACCGTTGGCGGTCGATCGGCCGGTCGACCGATAGTTGTGTCAGGCTCCCAACGGCTAGTTTTTTGGAGCCTCATAAATTGGGCCATTGGGGGCTGTTTTCTTCAAGATTTTTGGAGAGTTTTTGAGCCAGTTTTTCCTACTCTTTCAAGAGGTTTTTCTCCACAAAATTAAGAGCTAATACTTCCAATCAAAAGGGGAGTTTTATCAAGAGTGATCAAAGAGATTTTCTTGTGTTTTTCACCATAGATTCTTTCCTTATTTTTCTCACAAACACTTGAGCAAACCATTGACATACTCATCCTATAGGAGTGTTTTTGTGAGAGGATTTTAGGTGATCAAGAGTTGTGATCACTAAAGTTCCTTCATTTGCTTTGAGGAGGCGGACGTGTGTGTTCGCCGGTGTTTCGAGTTCTTGCGTGGACTCGGTGTTTGAGGTGTGGCCTCGGCAATCTTGTGAGGCTTGCGGTGTGTACGGGACTAGAGAGTCCGAGGTCTTGTAGGTGTTGCGGCACCGAGTGATCCGGTGGGATCGATTATAGTGGAAATCCTTCGTGTGTCGAAGGCGGGGATGTAGAGCAAGTGTGCTCGAACCTCGAAATAAATCCCTTGTGTTTGCGATTGCTCTCTCTCTCTCTCTCTCTATCTCCTTGTTTATATCTTGCATGCTTTTATTGCGCTTATCTTTATATGCTTGATATACATATTGTGCTCATATTGATATACATGCTTGGGGATTATTTGCTAACACTTGTATTCAACCAAGAGAGCCAACGCGGCACCTCAACTCTTATCTAGAGGAATCTTGAGGAGTTAGTCCAGAGCCCTTCACGGGGAATTCGGCTACACTCTTGTGTTATACGTGGTGTTTAGTTTAAGAGTTTTAGTTTAGGTCATAATAGTTTTTAATTCCGTATTTAGTGACCATTAGATTAGCCATCACCTATTCACCCCCCTCTAGGTGATTTCAATTGATATCAGAGCCAAGTGCTCTGAATTTGGGTCTCACAATCTAGAGTTAAAGATCCTCATTTTAGGCTAATCACTATATTTTTGTACACACCATGGACTTCATGTCACCACCCACTTTTGACATTATTAACATCCAAATTTGGAAGGTTAAGATGTCTTTGTACCTCACGGCCTTAGGCATTCATGTTTATCTTGCCATCACTAAAGATTCATATTGTTTAGATGGCAAACATTTTGAGGCTAATGCAAAAGCCCTTGATGCTATAAAGTCTACCCTAAATGATGATTATTTATTTAGGGTTGCTAATGTTGATTCGGCTTTTGTAGCATGGAACATCGTCACCTCCCTTGGCGAAAAGGATCTATATTATGCGGGGAGCGACTCGGATGTTGGAAGTGACATCTCCAACGTGTGCTATATGGTCCAAGGGGATAACCCCCTTGAGGTAACTACCGAATTCGAGGTAGAAGATAATGACATGTCATATGATGAGCTTGCATGTTTTGTCAACATCTATTAGAAAAATATGACATGATTAGAAAAGATAATAAAAATATGAAAATAAATTTATTTGCATGCTTAATGAAAATGATTATTTTGAAAATAAATTTGAAAATGTTTTAAAAAGAAAATGAATCTTTTAAAAATAAAATTGCATGTTTTGAAAAAGAAAATGAAGATTTGAAAATGAGAATGTTTCCCTTCTTTCCAAATTGAGTGATCTTTGTGAAGGAAACACAAGTTTGAAAAACAAAAAGAAGTCGCTTTTCAAGAAAACTCTTCTTTAAAAAGAAAAATGTTTGAAAAAGAAAAAGAAAATGTTTCTAAAAAGAATAAGAAAAATGATTCTTTATCTCATCATGCTTTACATGCCACCACAAAAGAGATAAATGTTTTGAAAAATAAAATGGATTGTTTGAGCTCAACTTTGAGCACATGTGCATTAACCATTCTAGGTTGGAGTCTATGTTTTCAAAGAAACAAACTCCACACATTCATGCACATCATCATCATGCATATGCTTATGTTGAACGTCATGATCACACCCACACTCATATGCATCCTAAGGTGTACAAATGTACACATTGTGGCCGCAAAGGCCATTTAGCAAAATTTTGTTATGATGAGATAAATGTTTTAATTTTTGCTAATAAAAATGTTTGTGTTCCTTACAAGACTAACCCTAAAGGACCCAAAAGAAAATGGGTACCAAAATCCCCACCTTTGATTTTTGATGTAGATGAGGGCTCTCACAAGACGTGAGAGGATTGGTGCCTTGATGGTGGATGCACATGGACATGATGAACACATTTTTGATGCATCACTATCAAGGAGTTTTGGTGGGACTACCACCATGTTTGGAGATTTAGAGCATAGTTCTATGGTTTGGTAACTATCTCTAAAACTCCTAATATATTTACATGCCATTTCATATGTATTGGTTTTAGCATGTACATGTTTTCATTGTTTTTGTGCTTCATGTGGTAAAACCATGTTTAGATGTAGTATTTGTCAAAACTTGTATTTATACATGTACAAATAGTGAGCAAAAAAATTGATTCATATATATTTGCACTTCATGCTCATTTGTACCCACTATATGCACATGTATAGGCTAGTTTTGATGATTCTCTCATTTATACTTGTTTTGCCTATTTTTCATGTTTTACTTCATGTATATGTATTTTGAATTCAAATCTAATAAATATACATGTATACCCGAGTCTCTTGCCTTCATACAAATACTTTTAATAGACTCGTTTATGTTTGGGATATGTATGCATATTGTTAGAATTGGATAAATCATACATATACTTAGAAGTTTGTTTTGTTTCAATGAAAAATGATTTTCATGATTTGTTTTAATAAAGATTTTAGACTTATGATCTTTTTGAGATTTATTGACTATTTTCATGAAAATGCTATTTACATGATTCTTGTACACTCACACTTTATTGTTTATTCATGACTTTATTTCATAATTATTTTATGATCTTAATTGATTTTGAGTGTCAATACTTGTGTATTTGGTATGAGTCATGAAAAACATATGTTTTTGGTTTCATGTTTTGAAGGATCTTTAACTAGTTTTTCAAAAAAAATTAATTTAAACTAGTTATTTATTCTTCAATTTTTATGAGATATACATATGATCCTATTATTGTTTCAAATGGTATCATTGAATTTTTTTTTCAATTGGTATCAATGTTGATATTTTGTATATACTCATATTTTTTCTTATATATGTATGCTTCATTTCAAATAGTATCAATTTCGATTGGTATTTCCTTTTTCATACATATATATGATAAGTTTATTTATGCTAAGCTTAATTCAAATCTTATTTTTAAAAGCTTATGCATTATTTTAAAATTGGTATCAATATGTTTGATCATTTAATCATTATTTTCAAAATTGATATCAAAATTAAAAATTTGTAATGTTTATCTACCATTGATATCTTAAAAAAAAAATGACTTTATAAGATATCTCAAGATTTATTTTATTGAGAAAAAATTCAAAATTTGTTTGAAAATGTTTTGATTTGTATTGCCTATATGCAAGGAGAGCTTAACATCTCTTCTACATATAGATTCATGTTGAGTGTATCTTGTATTGAGGAGCTTGACAACTCTTCTTTATGTGATACACGTGTGTAGGGGGAGCTTCACATCTCCTCTTATGCATTACATAATATGTGTTATGTGAATTGGGGCTTGTCATCCCTTCTTCATGTAATGCATATGTGTAGGAAAGTTAACTTAGCGTCTTCCTCTTCATGAATGTATATCGCATATATCCTTTATTGATTGATTTGAGTTTACCCCTTCATTAGTTCTTTGTTTCGGACAAAAAAGGGTGAGAAAATTTTTTGTTTAACCCCTTTGTTGATGATTGACAAAAAGGGGGAGAAGTATTTGTGCTTTGTTTGGTTTATATGCATGTTTTCCTTCCTTTATTCATAAAGGGGGAGTAGTATTTATGTTTATGCATATATGTTTTGTTTTTGCAAATAGGAGAAAAAGATTTGTTTTATGCTTGATTAGCATGTTAGCATGTTTACTCCTTGATTTACATACATGTCATGTGCTTCATTTTCATATTTATATTGTTTATTTGTTATGCATGAGTTAAGGGGGAGCTTCCTTGAAGCTTTACTTTAATCCATGCATATATAACTTCATGAGTTTTGTTATCATCAAAAAGGGGGAGATTGTTGGCCAAAGGCCCATCACTCTAGTTTTAATGATGATCAACTCATGTAGTTATAGTACTAATGATCTTGTGTTTAATTAGTGACAGATTTATGATCAAGATCTTAGTAGGTGCATAGCTTCAACAAAGGATTTAAAGTCAAGTTTTGGAGCTAGCACGGTATTTGGACCAAGTCAAGAAGGCTTCAAGTGAAGACTTCAAGAAGATGAAGACTTGTGTCTAGGTTTGTTTTTTAGAAGATTTTGTTTTTAGATAAAATGTAAAGGATAGAATAGTTGGTGGATTGCTCAAGTATATCATATACACACGCACTCTTGATTTAGCTTGTTTTTATAAAAGAGTTTTCTTTTAGAAAATTACCGGTTTGATTTTTGGTATTCTAGTTTACATGTTTTAACCAAAACCATATTTAAAGCTTAATGTCAAAAACATAGATATTTCACCATGTTTGTGTAGTGGATCATATCCATGCACATTATGCTTTAAAAGAGTTTAAATATCTTGTGTTTGTATTTGGTGAAGTTTTGGAAAAATAAGTTTTGAAAAAATCAATTTGGAAAAATACAGTTTTATTTTGAGCCAATTTTTTTCAAGTTACAAAAATAGTTCAAATCTTTTGAAACATGTCTTGATTTTGTGCAAGCATGTTTGTTTATCAAAGTAAAGTGTTAAACCTATTTTTGTAGATTTTTCATGAATTTATGGGATTTTATTTCAATCAAAAAGACCAAGTTTTAAATCCCCTAAACTGTGCTGCCTAGCTTCAGCCGGTCGACCGGGCGGTCGACCGACGTGCACAGCGTGCACGCCAGTATCTGGCTGGAGGGCCGGTCGATCGTCCAGAGAGGTCTGCTATCTGGAAATGCCCCGGTTGACCGGGCGGTCGACCGGCAGAGAGCAGTGCTCTATGTTCCAGAGGCTCGGTCGACCGGCCCGGTCGACCGCAGCTCCAACGGTCAGAAATCTGACTGTTGACGGTCGACCGGCAGGTCGATCGACAGTTGTGTCAGGCTCCCAACGGCTATTTTTTTGGAGCCCTATAAATTGGGCCATTTGGGGGCTGTTTTCTTCAAGATTTTTGGAGAGTTTTTGAGCCAGTTTTTCCAACTCTTTCAAGAGGTTTTCTCCACAAAATTGAGAGCTAATACTTCCAATCAAAAGGAGAGTTTTATCAAGAGTGATTAAAAGAGTTTTTCTTGTATTTTTCATCATATATTCTTTCCTTGTTTTTCTCACAAACACTTGAGCAACCCATTGACATACTCATCCTATAGGAGTGTTTTTGTGAGAGGATTTTAGGTGATCAAGAGTTGTGATCACTAAAGTTCCTTCATTTGCTTTGAGGAGGCCGACGTGTGTGTTCGCCGGTGTTTCGAGTTCTTGCGTGGACTCGGTGTTTGAGGTGTGGCCTCGGCAAGCTTGTGGGGCTTGTGGTGTGTACGAGACTAGAGAGTCCGAGGGCTTGTAGGTGTTGCGGCACCGAGTGATCTGGTGGGATCGATTATAGTGGAAATCCTTCGTGTGTCGAAGGCGGGGATGTAGAGCAAGTGTGCTCGAACCTCGAAACAAATCCCTTGTGGTTGCGATTGCTCTCTCTATCTCCCTGTTTATATCTTGCATGCTTTTATTGCACTTATCTTTATATGCTTGATATACATATTGTGCTCATATTGATATACATGCTTGGGGATTATTTGCTAACACTTATATTCAACCAAGAGAGCCAACGCGGCACCTCAACTCTTATCTAGAGGAATCTTGAGGAGTTAGTCTAGAGCCCTTCACGGGAAATTCGGCTACACTCTTGTGTTATACGTGGTGTTTATTTTAAGAGTTTTAGTTTAGGTCATAATAGTTTAATTCCGTATTTAGTGACAATTAGATTAGCCATCACCTATTCACCCCCCTCTAGGTGATTTCAATTGGTATCAGAGCCAAGTGCTCTGAATTTGGGTCTCACAACCTAGAGTTAAAGATCCTCATTTTAGGCTAATCACTATATTTTTGTACACACCATGGACTTCATGTCACCACCCACTTTTGACATTCTTAACATTCAAATTTGGAAAGTTAAGATGTCTTTGTACCTCAAGGCCCTAGGCATTCATGTTTATCTTGCCATCACTAAAGATTCATATTGTTTAGATGGCAAACATTTTGAGGCTAATGCAAAAGCCCTTCATGCTATAAAGTCTACCCTAAATGATGATTATTTATCTGGGGTTGCTAATGTTGATTCAGCTTTTGTAGCATGAAACATCATCACCTCCCTTGGCGAAAAGGATCTATATTATGCGGGGAGCGACTCGGATGTTGGAAGCGACATTTCCAACGTGTGCTATATGGTCCAAGGGGATAAACCCCTTGATGAAACTACCGAATCCGAGGTAGAAGATAATGACATGTCATATGATGAGCTTGCATGTTTTTGTCAACATCTATTAGAAAAATATGACATGATTAGAAAAGATAATAAAAATATGAAAAATAAATTTGTTTGCATGCTTAATGAAAAAAATTTGTAACGCCCCGATCCTGGCGGATACGGAGACATTACTGCAACGTATATACGCAAGTCAGAAGTACCTTCACGTATATACGCTAAGCATCAGTACAGGCAAGAATCAGAGTACGGAAGCAAGTGGTGCATTATACATTCCAACACATGAGTACAATTACAAAGTTATCACCAGAGGTGATCCAATATTACATGAATATTACATCACTGACGTGCGCAATTGCGAGATTACAAAGAGATGTACAAGAGTGAACAGTAGAAAAGGCACTCACGAGTTTACAAAAGGAAAACTCGAGAGGCACACAAGGGGCCTGGAAGGATAGAGCTCTGGACGGTCTGCTGGAGATCCACGCTACCGCTGCGCCACTCTGATCAGCAACTGGGAGAATCCACACGCTCCAAGCTCCAAAACCTGGACATGAGAATCCAGGGGAGTCAAATGATACTCCCCAGGCGAGTGGTGATACAAAAGCCGGGTGGCGTGCTGAGATAAGTACAAGTGTATCGATAAAACCGAATCATAATCATGCATTGAAAACCGTGTCGTGAGCAGAAGCATGTATAAGCAGGTAGATATGTAACAAGTGATATCAAGCAGGAAGTACTCATGGTATGATAAGACAAGAGAAGGTAGAGATGATATGGTAACACCAGATATCTCCTAAACTAACATAAAAACAATGAAAACCGATAAAAACCGAATAAAACCGATTCCGAGCAAAACTGATTGCACAAGCTTAGGTCACGGCTCCATGAGACTAGTACATCGAAGGAATAATCCAAACAAGGAAACCCTCATCTATATACCTTTATCACATGTCGCCGTAATCCAAGCGAATACAATCCGAGTTACAAAGCAACACGACAAATTCACATGGCTTATTATTATTATTATTGGGGCCGCCTAAGTTTCAAGCTTCAGTATGTGTCCCATTTCACATACTTCCACCCACAACTTATATAGCCAGTTATTTGGAAACTGATAAAGTTCGATGAATCATGTTCTGGATGGGCCCCGTACATGCCCGGGACAACGGTTCAGGAGTATCCGGTGCTGAGCCGGAACGTACCGCTAGGTACCGGGACTTATGGACGCCCGAACAGGAATAGAGTATCGCAGATCCCATAGAAATAGGCCTAGGGCGTGTGCATACCCGGCAGGAATAATCAGGAGTAGGGGTGCCAGCACACCCCACGGAATCCCTGGTGGCCGCCAGGTGATCCCTCAAGTATTTGGCCACGCGTGACTCGATAGTGCCACCATGAACATGATTAATCAGGGCCCATCAGTTTCCCCAAACCAGGTGCAAGTTGTTTATTATAACTTACCAATATTAACAGATTACGGGAATAACGGGTCATGACAGGAAATGACCCTACAGATTCAAGAGGTGGCCCCCACAGATTCAAGAGGTGGCCCCCACCGGGTACGGTGTGGCACTTTGTTCCATGTGGCACTTTGTTCTGAGGGGATGGATTCTAGAGGTGCCCCCACAGATTCAAGAGGTGGCCCCCACCGAATATGGTGTGGCACTTTGCTCTGTGTGGCACTTAGTTCCATTCAGGATAACAAGGCAGGATTCCCGTAATGTGATAATCACAAGTCAAGTATTAATATGACAGGGTACATAACAGGCATAACAGGAGGCAGGTAACCAATCATGTCAAGAGGTTGATAGTAGTCTGGTGGCAAGTCATGTCATAACAAGGGGTCTTGCCAAGTGGTAACATGTCAAGTGCTAGATGATAACAAATCAGTTGTCAGGTGATATACATGTGTTAAAAGGTATCATGTAATGACAAGTAGTATAAACAGGAGACAGGCATTAGCATGTAGTAAAGCAGTAGCTGAGCACAACTAAGCGGAGCTGAGCAAGCTGGGATACAGACAGCAAGCAGGATTTATCCCTGGAGCGTCTGGCAAGGTTACCGGAACAACTCGGCTTGAAGTGCGAGTAGGAAATCCGGCAACATCCCGCCTAGACGATTCTAGAGGTAAAGCGCTGAACGCTGGTCATGATAACCAGGCGAAGCCGAAGACCTGACGGTCCCAATCACGTCTCTTTCGGGACAGTGAGTGACCGGAGGCTGAAGACCGAGAGACCTGCCGGCCCCAATCACCTCTCTTTCGAGACAGTGAGCGACCGGAGGCTGCAAGCTGAGAGACCTGCAACGTTAGTATCACACGTCATAAAGCAGCAAGTATATCACATGAAATGGGAAAGCCAAGAATAAAGCGAGATCACTTGCATAATCAGTAGGAAGTCAAGAGGATAGCGAGAACACTCGCCTAAATCACCGGAAAGCCGAAAAGGTCCGAAATCCATGGAACTCGGGACGCGCCATAATTATGAAAGGAGAGAGTGCACAGGAAGACGCGGGTTTTGGAAGTGAGACGCGAGGGTCACAGACGCGGGAGTTAGCGTCGCGAGAATAACAGACACGGGAATCACAGACGCGGAAATAGCAGACGCGGGGTTCGCGTCGCAAGATGCCTCAAACGCGAGGTCTGCGTTCAAGTGCGGACGCGAGGGAAACGCGGACGCGGACGTGGGTTCTGCGTCGCGTTAACACAAGAACACAAACGCGGGAATCACAGACGCGGGGATCGCGTCGCGATGGTGTCATAAACGCGGGGTTCAAGTCCCGTGTCCATGAAGGAAATGCGGACGCGAGTATAAACTCTGCGTCACGCCAATACAGAAACGCGCGGAGCGCGTTAAGGGATTGCCCAGACGCGGGGTTGAGATCCGCGTTAGGAAAGTCTTGGCGAGGAAAATCACTCGCTGACAAGATTCCTTTGTTGCGCCCGACGAAGGGAAGTTCGGCCCCAATCCAAAAGGAGGGTACCGGCCTTAAGTCTTGCCAACGGAGAAGAACACGGCTCCAATCCAAAAGGAGGGACCGGTCTTCGAGTTTTGCCAACGAAAAAGAGCACGGCCCCAATCCAAAAGGAGTGGCCGGCCCTAGAGGAGATGGAGTGATGGTGGTTTGTGGAGGATTTTGATGGTGGTGGTATTTTTGGAGAAGGTAAAGGAGAAGGTGGAAGCTTTGGAGTTTGTGGTGGTTTCCATGGAGATGAAGGAGGAAGAAGATGAAGGTAAGGAGTTGGAGGAGTTGTAGTGGTGGTTGTTGTGGTGGAGATGAAGGAGGAGTTGGTGGAGGTTAAGGCTTTGGTGAAGAGAAAGAAGAGAAAATGAAGTGAAATGGAGAAGGAAAGGTATTTATAGGATTTGAGTTTGTAAAGTGATGCAAATAAATAAAGGAGAGGGGGTTTTTGCAAAATGGGGAGATGAGGTGACTCTCTTGGCCACTTGGCTTGTTGTGATGATGAGAGAGGAGTGGGGTGTCTTGGAAATGACATTTGGAAGAGAAGGAATTAATGAAGAGGGAGAAAAGAGGATATCATAATGGTGTTGCATACCACATAGGACAAAAGCAATAAAGGAGGAGAATCTTGCATTCCCTTCACTCAAAACGCAGCCCTCACCTGCGTTTGGGCCGAATGGGTTAAACGCAGGGATTAAGCCGCGTTTAGGGAAAGCCAAAAGCTGCGTTTCAAAGAGGAGAGAGAGTCATGATAATGGATGGGATTTGATCTGAAGTGCATTAAATGCGGAATGGGGAGGATCTTCACAATAAATGCGGAATCCCAGGTTGGTGAGATCCGCGTTTGGGGAAGAAGAGAGAAAGTGGGAAAAGACAGAGTGGAATATACGGGACAATCTCCTCGGTAACTGGGAAAAACACCGGAAAGGCCCAAAAATAAAGTAATCCGGAAAGCTTCCCAAAAATCCTTAAAAATCATAAATATTATAAAATGATTTTTGGTGAAATCGGTTTTCAAAGATTCAATCTCATTTTCAAGATAAAAATCCAGAAATCAACCGTCAATCTCGGTATACACCGGATTGGCCGGATTTGATAAAATCTGATAAATCCCAGAAATTGAATTTAGATAGGAAATATGATTTTAAGAAATAATGTCTAAAGGCACTTTTAGAAATTACAAACCGTTTGTAAATTAAAATTCCGGGAATCGGTCAACGGTACTGGCCGACACCGGTTTTGAAGATTTTCAACATAATTCAGGAAAATTCCAGAAAATCATAGAAAATCTAGAATATTGGAAAAAGATGTTTAAAACTGAAATCGGTCAAATCGGAATACCAGAATATCCAAATCGAGCAATACTCTAGGATCGGGCCCTCGGTTCAGACTAGGGGTGACTCCGAGTCCACAAACCCAAATTCAAGACAAAACAATCATATAGAGAATTCATAATACAAAACGAATACAAGAAGTAAATCAAAAAATACGGTCAAGAAATCTGAATACGCATCTAAGTACGTATTCTGGGAGCGGGGTGTTACAATCCATCCACCTTACAAAAAATTGCGTCCTCGCAATTTCGTTAAGGGGTAAATTGAACACAAAGAGGACAAGGGCGGAATTTATACCAATTAAGATACGAAGTACTATAGGTAGGGCTCTCAAGTTGACTGATCAATAACCCGAATATAGAAATCTTCTGCACTTCCGGCTGCATAAGTCTTTGAATGATGCCAGATAATACCGACTGATAACACAGCTCTGCAATAAAATTTCCGCTGTACTGCATACTTAATGTCGCTCTGAGAATACGCCAGAATACTGAGGATAAGAAAACCCTGATAGTCCTGAGCATAAATAAAGAAGACCGATATTTAAGAATTCCAAAGACCAGGCATCGATCACTCTGAAGAATATAGCGAGAACGTAGAATATCCATAGAGAATCCCGACAACTGACTTCTGAAAGATAACCTGATCAGGATCAATCCAGAGAATATCGAGCTTCATAGAGTTGACCGAAGAGATCATGTCATAGCTTCATTTAGAACCAGCCACTACCTTTCTAGTCTAACCATATCTTAAGTTGATATAAAGGCTACGAAAAACCAAAACAGGGGAAGGATAGGAGGGATTAGGAATCAAAGGAAAGATGATCAAGAAATAGATAACTCTGCACTTGTAGTTGGAATGTATAACCAGGACTCTTGTATTCCAGTTGCAAATTTCTTTACCATTAATTTGCCATCTGGACGTACTGAGGATGCGAGAGCCTAGGCTCTGATACCAACCTGTAACGCCCCGATCCTGGCGGATACGGAGACATTACTGCAACGTATATACGCAAGTCAGAAGTACCTTCACGTATATACGCTAAGCATCAGTACAGGCAAGAATCAGAGTACGGAAGCAAGTGGTGCATTATACATTCCAACACATGAGTACAATTACAAAGTTATCACCAGAGGTGATCCAATATTACATGAATATTACATCACTGACGTGCGCAATTGCGAGATTACAAAGAGATGTACAAGAGTGAACAGTAGAAAAGGCACTCACGAGTTTACAAAAGGAAAACTCGAGAGGCACACAAGGGGCCTGGAAGGATAGAGCTCTGGACGGTCTGCTGGAGATCCACGCTACCGCTGCGCCACTCTGATCAGCAACTGGGAGAATCCACACGCTCCAAGCTCCAAAACCTGGACATGAGAATCCAGGGGAGTCAAATGATACTCCCCAGGCGAGTGGTGATACAAAAGCCGGGTGGCGTGCTGAGATAAGTACAAGTGTATCGATAAAACCGAATCATAATCATGCATTGAAAACCGTGTCGTGAGCAGAAGCATGTATAAGCAGGTAGATATGTAACAAGTGATATCAAGCAGGAAGTACTCATGGTATGATAAGACAAGAGAAGGTAGAGATGATATGGTAACACCAGATATCTCCTAAACTAACATAAAACCAATGAAAACCGATAAAACCGAATAAAACCGATTCCGAGCAAAACTGATTGCACAAGCTTAGGTCACGGCTCCATGAGACTAGTACATCGAAGGAATAATCCAAAAAAGGAAACCCTCATCTATATACCTTTATCACATGTCGCCGTAATCCAAGCGAATACAATCCGAGTTACAAAGCAACACGACAAATTCACATGGCTTATTATTATTATTATTGGGCCGCCTAAGTTTCAAGCTTCAGTATGTGTCCCATTTCACATACTTCCACCCACAACTTATATAGCCAGTTATTTGGAAACTGATAAAGTTCGATGAATCATGTTCTGGATGGGCCCCGTACATGCCCGGGACAACGGTTCAGGAGTATCCGGTGCTGAGCCAGAACGTACCGCTAGGTACCGGGACTTATGGACGCCCGAACAGGAATAGAGTATCGCAGATCCCATAGAAATAGGCCTAGGGCGTGTGCATACCCGGCAGGAATAATCAGGAGTAGGGGTGCCAGCACACCCCACGGAATCCCTGGTGGCCGCCAGGTGATCCCTCAAGTATTTGGCCACGCGTGACTCGATAGTGCCACCATGAACATGATTAATCAGGGCCCATCAGTTTCCCCCAAACCAGGTGCAAGTTGTTTATTATAACTTACCAATATTAACAGATTACGGGAATAACGGGTCATGACAGGAAATGGCCCTACAGATTCAAGAGGTGGCCCCCACAGATTCAAGAGGTGGCCCCCACCGGGTACGGTGTGGCACTTTGTTCCATGTGGCACTTTGTTCTGAGGGGATGGATTCTAGAGGTGGCCCCCACAGATTCAAGAGGTGGCCCCCACCGAATATGGTGTGGCACTTTACTCTGTGTGGCACTTAGTTCCATTCAGGATAACAAGGCAGGATTCCCGTAATGTGATAATCACAAGTCAAGTATTAATATGACAGGGTACATAACAGGCATAACAGGAGGCAGGTAACCAATCATGTCAAGAGGTTGATAGTAGTCTGGTGGCAAGTCATGTCATAACAAGGGGTCTTGCCAAGTGGTAACATGTCAAGTGCTAGATGATAACAAATCAGTTGTCAGGTGATATACATGTGTTAAAAGGTATCATGTAATGACAAGTAGTATAAACAGGAGACAGGCATTAGCATGTAGTAAAGCAGTAGCTGAGCACAACTAAGCGGAGCTGAGCAAGCTGGGATACAGACAGCAAGCAGGATTTATCCCTGGAGCGTCTGGCAAGGTTACCGGAACAACTCGGCTTGAAGTGCGAGTAGGAAATCCGGCAGCATCCCGCCTAGACGATTCTAGAGGTAAAGCGCTGAACGCTGGTCATGATAACCAGGCGAAGCCGAAGACCTGACGGTCCCAATCACGTCTCTTTCGGGACAGTGAGTGACCGGAGGCTGAAGACCGAGAGACCTGCCGGCCCCAATCACCTCTCTTTCGAGACAGTGAGCGACCGGAGGCTGCAAGCTGAGAGACCTGCAACGTTAGTATCACACGTCATAAAGCAGCAAGTATATCACATGAAATGGGAAAGCCAAGAATAAAGCGAGATCACTTGCATAATCAGTAGGAAGTCAAGAGGATAGCGAGAACACTCGCCTAAATCACCGGAAAGCCGAAAAGGTCCGAAATCCATGGAACTCGGGACGCGCCATAATTATGAAAGGAGAGAGTGCACAGGAAGACGCGGGTTTTGGAAGTGAGACGCGAGGGTCGCAGACGCGGGAGTTAGCGTCGCGAGAATAACAGACACGGGAATCACAGACGCGGAAATAGCAGACGCGGGGTTCGCGTCGCAAGATGCCTCAAACGCGAGGTCTGCGTTCAAGTGCGGACGCGAGGGAAACGCGGACGCGGACGTGGGTTCTGCGTCGCGTTAACACAAGAACACAAACGCGGGAATCACAGACGCGGGGATCGCGTCGCGATGGTGTCATAAACGCGGGGTTCAAGTCCCGTGTCCATGAAGGAAATGCGGACGCGAGTATAAACTCTGCGTCACGCCAATACAGAAACGCGCGGAGCGCTTTAAGGGATTGCCCAGACGCGGGGTTGAGATCCGCGTTAGGAAAGTCTTGGCGAGGAAAATCACTCGCTGACAAGATTCCTTTGTTGCGCCCGACGAAGGGAAGTTCGGCCCCAATCCAAAAGGAGGGTACCGGCCCTAAGTCTTGCCAACGGAGAAGAACACGGCTCCAATCCAAAAGGAGGGACCGGTCTTCGAGTTTTGCCAACGAAAAAGAGCACGGCCCCAATCCAAAAGGAGTGGCCGGCCCTAGAGGAGATGGAGTGATGGTGGTTTGTGGAGGATTTTGATGGTGGTGGTATTTTTGGAGAAGGTAAAGGAGAAGGTGGAAGCTTTGGAGTTTGTGGTGGTTTCCATGGAGATGAAGGAGGAAGAAGATGAAGGTAAGGAGTTGGAGGAGTTGTAGTGGTGGTTGTTGTGGTGGAGATGAAGGAGGAGTTAGTGGAGGTTAAGGCTTTGGTGAAGAGAAAGAAGAGAAAATGAAGTGAAATGGAGAAGGAAAGGTATTTATAGGATTTGAGTTTGTAAAGTGATGCAAATAAATAAAGGAGAGGGGGTTTTTGCAAAATGGGGAGATGAGGTGACTCTCTTGGCCACTTGGCTTGTTGTGATGATGAGAGAGGAGTGGGGTGTCTTGGAAATGACATTTGGAAGAGAAGGAATTAATGAAGAGGGAGAAAAGAGGATATCATAATGGTGTTGCATACCACATAGGACAAAAGCAATAAAGGAGGAGAATCTTGCATTCCCTTCACTCAAAACGCAGCCCTCACCTGCGTTTGGGCCGAATGGGTTAAACGCAGGGATTAAGCGCGTTTAGGGAAAGCCAAAAGCTGCGTTTCAAAGAGGAGAGAGAGTCATGATAATGGATGGGATTTGATCTGAAGTGCATTAAATGCGGAATGGGGAGGATCTTCACAATAAATGCGGAATCCCAGGTTGGTGAGATCCGCGTTTGGGGAAGAAGAGAGAAAGTGGGAAAAGACAGAGTGGAATATACGGGACAATCTCCTCGGTAACTGGGAAAACACCGGAAAGGCCCAAAAATAAAGTAATCCGGAAAGCTTCCCAAAAATCCTTAAAAATCATAAATATTATAAAATGATTTTGGTGAAAATCGGTTTTCAAAGATTCAATCTCATTTTCAAGATAAAAATCCAGAAATCAACCGTCAATCTCGGTATACACCAGATTGGCCGGATTTTGATAAAATCTGATAAATCCCAGAAATTGAATTTAGATAGGAAATATGATTTTAAGAAATAATGTCTAAAGGCACTTTTAGAAATTCTAAACCGTTTGTAAATTAAAATTCCGGGAATCGGTCAACGGTACTGGCCGACACCGGTTTTGAAGATTTTCAACATAATTCAGGAAAATTTCAGAAAATCATAGAAAATCTAGAATATTGGAAAACGATGTTTAAAACTGAAATCGGTCAAATCGGAATACCAGAATATCCAAATCGAGTAATACTCTAGGATCGGGCCCTCGGTTCAGACTAGGGCTGACTCCGAGTCCACAAACCCAAATCCAAGACAAAACAATCATATAGAGAATTCATAATACAAAACGAATACAAGAAGTAAATCAAAAAATACGGTCGAGAAATTTGAATACGCATCTAAGTACGTATTCTGGGAGCGGGGTGTTACAAAATTCTTTAGAAAATAAATTTGAAAATGTTTTAAAAGAAAATGAATCTTTTAAAAATAAAATTGCATAATTTGAAAAAGAAAATGAAGATTTGAAAAATGAGAATGTTTCCTTGCTTTCCAAATTGAGTGATCTTTGTGAAGGAAACACTAGTTTGAAAAACAAAATTGTTTTGGTGGAAAAACAAAAAGAAGTTGCTTTTCAAGAAAACTCTTCTTTAAAAAGAAAAATGTTTGAAAAAGAAAAAGAAAATGTTTCTGAAAAGAATAAGAAAAATGATTCTTTATCTCATCATGCTTTACATGCCACCACAAATGAGATAAATGTTTTGAAAAATAAAATGGATTGTTTGAGCTCAACTTTGAGCACATGTGCATTAACCATTCTAGGTTGGAGTCTATGTTTTCAAAGAAACAAACTCCACACATTGATGCACATCATCATCATGCATATGCTTATGTTGCACGTCATGATCACACCCACACTCATATGCATCCCAAGGTGTACAAATGTACACATTGTGGCCGCAAAGGTCATTTAGCAAAATTTTGTTATGATAGGATAAATGTTTTAAATTTTGCTAATAAAAATGTTTGGGTTCCTTACAAGACTAACCCTAAAGGACCCAAAAGAAAATGTGTACCGAAATCCCCACCTTTGATTTTTGATGTAGGTGAGGGCTCTCACAAGACGTGAGAGGATTGGTGCCTTGATGGTGGATGCACATGGATATGATGGACATATTTTTGATGCATCACTATGAAGGAGTTTTGGTGGGACTACCACCATGTTTGGAGATTTGAAGCATAGTTCTATGGTTTGGTAACTATCTCTAAAACTCCTAATTTATTTACATGCCATTTCATATGTATTGGTTTTAGCATGTACTTGTTTTCATTGTTTTTGTGCTTCATGTGGTAAAACTATGTTTAGATGTAGTATTTGTCAAAACTTGTATTTATACATGTACAAATAGTGAGCAACAAATTGATTCATATATGTTTGCACTTCATGCTCATTTGTACCCACTATATGCACATGTATAGGCTAGTTTTGATGATTCTCTCATTTATACTTGTTTTGCCTATTTTTCATGTTTTACTTCATGTATATGTATTTTGAATTCAAATCTAATAAATATACATGTATACCCGTGAGTCTCTTGCCTTCATGCAAATACTTTTAATAGACTCGTTTATGTTTGGGATATGTATGCATATTGTCAGAATTGGATAAATCATACATATACTTAGAAGTTTGTTTTGTTTCAATGAAAAATAATTTTCATGATTTGTTTTAATAAAAATTTTAGACTTATGATATTTTTGAGCTTCATTGACTATTTTCATGAAAATGCTATTTACATGATTCTTGTACACTCACACTTTATTTGTTTATTCATGACTTTATTTCATGATTTTTTTTTGAGCTTAATTGATTTTGAGTGTCAATACTTGTGTATTTGGTATGAATCATGAAAAACATATGTTTTTGGTTTCATGTTTTGAAGGATCTTTAACTGAGGAGGCGGACGTGTGTGTTCGTCGGTGTTTCGAGTTCTTGCGTGGACTCGGTGTTTGAGGTGCGGCCTCGGCATGCTTGTGGGGCTTGCGGTGTGTACGAGACTAGAGAGTCTGAGGGCTTGTAGGTGTTGCGGCACCGAGTGATCCGGTGGGATCGATTATAGTGGAAATCCTTCGTGTGTCGAAGGCGGGGATGTAGAGCAAGTGTGCTCGAACCTGGAAACAAATCCCTTGTGTTTGCAATTGCTCTCTTTATCTCCTTGTTTATATTTTGCATGCTTTTATTGCACTTATCTTTATATACTTGATATACATATTGTGCTCATATTGATTTACATGCTTGGGGATTGTTTGCTAACACTTGTATTCAACCAAGAGAGCCAACGCGGCACCTCAACTCTTATCTAGAGGAATCTTGAGGAGTTAGTCCAGAGCCCTTCACGGGGAATTCGACTACTCTTGTGTTATACGTGGTGTTTAGTTTAAGAGTTTTAGTTTAGGTCATAATAGTTTTTAATTCCGTATTTAGTGACCATTAGATTAGCCATCACCTATTCACCCCCCTCTAGGTGATTTCAATCTCAACATTTTGATCACCTAAAAACACTCTCCAACAACTCTCATATAGGATAGATATGGAAATGGAAAGCTCAGTATGTGTGAGAAAAGAAGATAGAATAGTGGAGGAAAAACTCAAGAAATCTCTTTTGAAAACCACTCTTGAAAACTCACCTTTTAATATGGAAGTTTTAGCTCTAAAATAAGTGGAGAAAACCTCTACAATAGATGAAAAAAAACTGGCTTTGAAACTCTCCCAAAAATCTTATGAAAAATAGCCCAAAATAGCCCCATATAAATAAGCTCCAAAAACTAGCCGTTGGGGATAACTCAGCAGGAAATCTTGCTGTTAGTCGACCGCCCGGTCGACCGGCCAACAGTCGGATTTCTGACCGTTTGCCAATCCGACTGTTGGCCATCGGTCGACCGGCCAGTCGACCGAGGCAGGATCCAGATAGTAGAGCTCTCTGGCCGGTCGACCGCCTGGTCGACCGGGGCCAGATCTAAAGAGCCTCTCTGGATGGTCGACCGCCCGATCGACAGGCCCACCAGCCAATTGGTCGTGCACATTTGTGCACATCGGTCGACCGGTCCGGTCGACCGATTTCTATCTCAGTCGACCGTCCGGTCGTGTGGTAGAAGGCCAGGTCAAACATTTTAAAGGATTAGAACTTGGTTTTATTTTCTTATAAAATCCCATAAAATCACTAAAAATTTACAAAAATGAGTTCTTTGAAATACTTTGAAGTACAAATATGTGTGATCAAAACTCAATATATATTACAAACTTTTTGAACCATTTTTGTAATATAGAAATTTTGCCCTAAACAAAAATTTGTATTTTTCAAAAACAATCTCCAACTTAAAAAACAATTTTTTCAAAACTTCTCCAAATACAAAAATAAGATATTGTAAACATTTTTGAAGCTTAGTGTGTATGGATATGATTCACTACACATATGAAATGAAATATCTATATTTTTGATAATAAGCTCTAAAATAGTTTTGATAAAACACATATATACTTTGAAGCTTAAAAATCAAAACGGTATTTTCTAAAACGCATATAAATTTTGTGTGTGTGTGTATGAACTTGAGCATTCTACAACTAATCTATCCTTTATATTTTATCTAAAACACTTACAAACACGACACAAGTCTTCTTGAAAATCTTCTTCTCCTTTTTGACTTGGTCCAAACCTTGATCCAATGAGCTAGACTCCTCTTGAGTACTTGATGCGAT
Organism: Agave tequilana; assembly: GCA_038442645.1. NCBI lineage: Eukaryota > Viridiplantae > Streptophyta > Magnoliopsida > Asparagales > Asparagaceae > Agave > Agave tequilana. The sequence continues at coordinate 46,861 of JAVJIF010015965.1, read as the reverse complement.
ATTGTTGCGCGAGTTCTTGCTTCAAAACTTGACTTCAAATCCTCTGTTGAAGCTAAACACATACTAAGATATTGATCAAATATCTGAGACTAAATAAACACAAGATCATTAGTACTATAACTACATGAGTTAATCATCATTAAAACTAAAGCGATGAACCTTTGGGCCAACAATCTTCCCCTTTTTGATGATGACAAAAGTCATGGAGTTATATATACATGGATTAAAGATAAGCTTCATAGAAGCTCCCCCTTAACTCATGCATAACAATAAACAATAAGATATTCAATAATGCGCATAAAACTAAACAAACATATATGCATAAACAAAGAGACAAACATGTAAAAACTCACCATAAATTCTTGAAATTACCTAGAGGGGGTGAATAGGTGACTAGCTAATCTAATGATGAATTAATGCAGAATAAAAACTATTTATGCAAACTAAAAAATCTTAAGCTAAACACACCAAGTATAACACAAGAGTGTAGCCGAATTCCCCATGAAGGGCTTTGGACTATCTTCTCAAGATTCCTCTAGATAAGAGTTGAGGTGCCGCTATGACTCTCTTGGTTCAATACAAGTGTAAGTAAACAATCCCAAGCATATATCAATTTAAGTACAAGTATATCAAGCAAGTAATGAATATGAACAATAAGAGCATGCAAGATATAAACCAAGTGAGAGATAGAGAGAGCCATCGTAAACACGAGAGATTTGTTTCGAGGTTCGAGCACCCTTACTCTACGTCCCCGCCTTCAACACTATGAAGGATTTCCACTAGAATCGATCTCACCGGATCACTCGGTGCCGCAATAACTATAAGAGTTCACACTAGAACTCCTTGGACTCACTAGTCCCTCTCTTGTTCCTGCAAGAACCACACACGCAAGCACACTAGCTTGCCGAGGCCGCACCTCTACACCGAGCTCCCACTAGAACTCGAAACAACGCGAACCCGCAAGTCCGCCTCCTTAAATACAAAGATGAAACACTTAGTGATCTAAACACTTTGATCACCTAAAAACACTCTCACAACAACTCTCCTATAGGGTTGATTTGGCAATGGAAAGCTCAAGTATGTGTGAGAAAAACTTGGATAGAATTTGTGATGAAAAACTCAAAGAATCACTTTTGAAAATCTCTTGATAAACTCCCTTTTGATTTGGAAATATTTGCTCTCAAACAAGTGGAGAAAACCTCTACAATAGATAGGAAAAACTGGCTTTGAAACTCTCTAAAAATCTTATAGAAAATAGTCCAAAGAAAGCCCCTTTTATAGGCTCCCAAAATATGACCGTTGGAAGCCAACTCAGTAGGTCTGCCTGCTGTCGGTAGACTGCCCAGTCGACCGCCAATAGTCAGATTTTTGACCATTGGGAAATACGGTCGACCGGCCGATCGACCGTAAATTGGCAAATGAGCTAGCGGTCGACGGCCGGTCGACCGGGGCCATTTACAGAGAGCAGAGACTCTCTGTCGATCGACCGACCCATGCTGTGCACGTTTATGCACATCGGTCGACCGGAGCGGTCGACCAACTTCTGGATCGGTCGACCGGACGGTCCAACTCGTTTTAGGGATTGAAAACTCGGCCTTTTTCCTTCAATAAAATCCCATAAATCTCCATAAATTCTACAAAAATAAGTTCATTGATATACTTTGAAATACAAACATGTTTGATTAAAAATAAAAACATATTACAAACATTTGAACTATTTTTGTAACATAGAAATTTTCGCTTTAAACAAAATTCGTATTTTCCAAATCGATTTTCTAAAACTTCTCCAAATACAAAAATAAGATATTTTAAACACTTTTAAAGCTTAGGGTGTATGGATAAGATTTACTACATATAATATAATAACATATCTATGTTTTTGACAATAAGTGTAACGCCCCGATCCCGCAGGTACGGAGACGTTATGGCGACGTACATACGCAGGGCGGAGATACCGTCACGTACATACGCTAAGCCTCAGTACAGGGGATAGCCTCCATATACATAAGAGTTTCAGCAGTAAATAAGTACAAGAATACTTGCAGAAAAGATTAGTGAGCATGATAGATAAAGAAAAATGGACAAATAAGGAAATAAGACAAAATAATCAAGATACCTATGAATCGTATAGGTGACGAGTCCCCTATGTGTAACCAGTGAAATATCTAATACTGTGATATATCAGATCACCAACCTGGGCATGCAAACACAAGGTAGTCAGAAAGCGACCTAATGAGTGATAAAATGAAGGAAGCAATAATATGTAATATAGTAGTATGGGTACGATAATAATCTATAATACATCTGTATCAGTGATACCATATAGTAGACATTTAGTAAGCAGTAGAAATATAAAAATGTCATCTTTAATACCATCACTACCTAGCATGTTATCATCAGGTCATGTCTACAGTAGTATCCAGCCCTACTATTTTATATAATAAATACTATTGTATAGGGATGGCGTGATGGAAATGAACATGCATATCTACAGTATGCAATATAACCATACTACTGTGTTGTGCATATACAGTAATGAAGTTTGCAACGTAAACATAAAGCAGAATATTTGCAATGTAGAGTATACATATACATGAATAGTGAGTTACTACATGGAGTGTAACAAATATCAAGAAGTGTAACAAGGTCTACAAGTGACATGATCGTGGATAACATATCAGGAAAAGTAACAAATATAAAGGGACCATAAGATATATATATGTGTCGAGTATGTCAGGTGATTTATACAATAATAACAATCAGTACCACCTGATATTTAATCAATCTCTTCCAGTGTCCCATATCACTGGCAGTTCATACTGGAGCCGCACTCCAGTCGAACCCATCCGGACATGGCATACGGGTACCATTATCCAAACGAGAGAGTGACCAAATAACAAGTGTTCCCGATGTCACTATTATTTATATCATTTTATTATGTTAACTAGAAACCCAATGGTCGAGGAGCTCTAGTCAAGTGGGTGTATCCCATGCATACCCGGGATAACGGTCTTAAACATACCCATGGCTGCTGAGACCAGGGCTACCCGCTAGGGCAGAAGCAAGAAACAATATAATACAAACGGTAGCCAGCGCTACTACGTCCTCTATGGTGGGACTAACAATGGATCCAGACATCCACCCGACAAGACCTAGTCAACCGTCAAGTCTCCCCCATTCCCAAGTTATATTCATTATATTTGAACTATACAGTATATTAAGTACTATAACAATGCATGGTTCAAGTAATACGATAATAGGACATGAGCTTTGTTGATATCATGAAACAAGATAATGAGAAACGATATACAAGAGATGTGAGATTCTAGAGGTGGCCCCCGTGGCTGAGATCCACGTTGTACTTAGTTTCACACATCGCGATCAACAACACTCATGTCCAGTAATGAGAATATTAATATCAGTAACGGGAAATAATCATGTAACAGGAATACAGGGATAACATGGCACAATAATACATGTAATATGAATGATGATCCATATGACAAGAATATAGAAACAATATATGCATGTATACCGATGCGGTGAACATATGTAACAATGATGTGTGAACATGATATAACTGTGTACCGAGAATCCATGTAATGATGATAACCATATATGAAATGATGGTATTCCGTGAATTGGTATATCCGTGTACCAGTGGAACATATATGTATAGCAATAATCCGTGTAACATATCTGTGTATCACTAGTACATGTAAGAACAGTGGTCCGTGTATAAGGTAATACCATGTCCAGTGAACTACAGTATCCGTGTAATGATGATACCACCGCATGAAATAACGGTGTCTAGCATTCATGTCTAGTGATAGTGTAGTGTCATATAGTATTTGTGGTCAGTATACATGTAACGATAGTTATCTAACTGTGATACAATATATGAAATAATAGTGTCCAAGAATATAGTAAAATAGAGGCCCGAGTGTCAGTAGTTTTGCAGGTATGATGACTGTGTCAGAGTTGTATATTTCAATATTTATTGTTATTAGTATTAAATCACCTATAGTTATATTAAATCAGGAAGCAACTTACAATATTATGTTTATTCCTTTTCTTACAATGAGTTTCCAATAATTACAAGTTATTAATTAATATTTACAATGATTTATCCATAATCAAGATTTATGACTTAAAACAATCAATCAATGTATGATATCTGAATAAATATAATTTATAAAAGAAAAACACTCACAAACTACTCATGGGGAGGTAGCTCTCTTTCCTACGATCGCAACGGCTCCAGAATCATTCAAGTCAGAGTCCGGATGCTCCAAATATCGCTCGAACGCTAGAAATCATATAAACCCCTTAAATATGTAATACATATATTAAAATGCAAATATGATAAATTATTAGGGGGTTTTCTGTAATATTACCTTTACTGGGTTTGGATGCGGGTTGGTACGGTAACGGGTCGGGTTTGTATATAATAACCCAAACCTATACTTAAGTATAATGGGTTATCGGGTTATTGAGTTATAGGGCTAACAGGTTTAGACTATTGGGTAATTGGGTTTATGCCTAATAAGAGAGAGAGAGAGAGAGAGAGAGAGGAGAGAGAGAGAGAGAGAGAGAGAGAGAGAGAGAGAGAGAGAGAAGAAGGGGGCAGGGGCTGGCGGCAGAGGCCGGCGGTGATACCCAAAAAACAAGAGAGAGGGAGAGAGAGAGGGAGAGGGAGAGAAGAAGAAAAATAGGAAGAAGGAGAAGAAAAGAAAAGGAGGAGGAAGAAGAAGAAGAAGAAGAAGAAGAAGAAGAAGAAGAAGAAGAAAAGGAGAAAAAAAGGATAGGGGAAGGGGTGGCACGGCCTGGTGGGTGCGGTGGTGGCCAGCCACCAGCGCGCTTGCCTTCCAGCGGCGATGGCGACCGCCGGTGGGTCTAGCTCTGGCCTGCTGGAACAGAGAGAGAGAGAGAGAGAGAGAGAGAGGAAAGAGAGGAATAGAGAAAGAAAAAGAAATAGAGGAGAGAGATAGTAAGAAAGAGAGAAAAAGTTTGAGAGAGAGATGTTTGAGAGAGATTTAAAGGGGAAGAGAGGGAGAATGCGGTGGGGATGGGTAAGTCGGTGGGTTAAGGCAGTTGGGAGAAGAGCGGAGAAGAAAAAGGAAAAGAAATAGAAAAAGAAATTTAATATTATTTTAATAGAGTCAAATTTTGACTTGTTCAGAACAGTTCTAAAAAATAACATAAAATATAGAATATTATCCTGAGACATAATATGAAAACAATTTGAAGAAATTCAGTCTGGTTTGCAAATTAAAAATCCTGAAAGGTTTCGCCGCTCCCGGACGACACCGGTTTGACCGAATTTTGGAATAATTTAGAAAAATCTCCAAAAATACCCTAACATAGAGAATACGATTCTCAGACACACGGTGAAAGCCGATTCCAAAAATTCAATTCTATTTGTAAATTAAAAATAGTAGAGCCGCTTATCAGTATCGGTCGACACCGACTACAGATATTTTTCAAAATAATCCAGAAAAATTCCAGAAAATTTTGAAAAATCTAAAATATTAAAAAATAATATTTGAAACTAAAACCGGTTCAATCTGACTAGTAGAAAGGTAAAATCAATTTTATACGTCGTATCGAGCATTGATATTGTGATACGTACATCAGGGCTCAGGGGGTTACATTTCTCCCCACCTTACAAAAAATTTCATCCTCAAAATTTCAATTCAGGTGGGAGAACAAGGTTTACAGCCCCAAAGCCTAAATGTTACAGGCCTATGACTCTTCCGCTGTGCTACTCTAATATCTATCATGAACTCAGGGTGAAGAATTAGTGTAGTGGACTAATGCTAACAGATTGCAAGCAATAGGATGAAGAGAAAGTGAGAAGGAAATCAGATATTTTGGCTGACAACTATAATTAAGGAATAGAAAAGAGTCAATGAATGAATTGTCAGTGACATGGTAGTCTTGTACTCGTTGCTGGAATCCCCAAATTCAGATACAGATGAGTTTTAATCTGACTCTGATTGTACTGTTGGTAAGAGCCGAGCATTGACCCAGGTGGTCACCCACACCAGGTGTGAATCTAAGCTCTGATAATAAGCTCTAAAATAGTTTTGGTAAAATACATGTATACTTTGAAGCTTAAAAATCAAAACGATATTTTCTAAAATGAAAACTCTTTTATGAAAACACATCTAAATCTTGTGTGTGAGTGTAAATATACTTGAGCAATCCAGCAACTAATATATCCTTTACAATTTATCTAAAAATAAAATCTTGCACTTACAAACCGACACAAGTCTTCTCACTTGAAAATCTTCTTCTCCTTCTTGACTTGGTCCAAACCTTGATCCAATGAGCTAGACTCCTCTTGAGTACGTGATGCGATCTTAATGTGCGAGCTCTTGAATCAACATGTGCTAGCTCCAAAACTTGACTTTAAATCCTTTGTTGAAGCTAAACACTAACTAAGATCTTGATCAAATATCTGAGACTAATTAAATACAAGATCATAAGCACTATAACTACATGAGTTAATCATCATCAAAACTAGAGTGATGGGCCTTTGGGCCAACAATCTCCCCTTTTTGATGATAGAAGCTCCCCCTTAACTCATGCATAGCAATAAACAATAAGATATTCAACAAGTGCATAAAACTAAACAAACTCCCACTTAACTCATGCATAGCAATAAACAATAAGATATTCAATTAAGTGCACAAAACTAAACAAACTCCCACTTAACTCATGTATAACAATAAACAATAAGATATTCAATTAAGTGCATAAAACTAAACAAGCATATATGCATAAACAAGGAGATAAACATGCATAAGCACATTAAATACTTCTCCCCCTTTTTGTCATAAACCAAAAATATATATATGCAAAAACATGTGTATGTCAAAACTCAAAATCCTTCTCCCCCTTTTTGTATAAAACAAGGAGAAAACATGCATATATAAACTCACAAAATACTTCCCCCCTTTTTGTCAAATCATCAACAAAGGGGTGAAAACAAATCAAACAATAAAGATATATATGCGATATACATTTATGAAGAGAGAGACGTGAAGTTAACTCCCCTGCATACATGCATTACATGAAGAAGGGATGACAAAATCTTAACTCACATAAAACATAATATACAATATATAAGCGAAGATGTGAAGCCCCATACACACGTGTATCACATAAAGAAGAGATGCCAAGCACTTCAATACAAAATACACTCAACACACACACACACACACACACACACACACACACACACATATAGAGAGAGAGAGAGAGGAGAGAGAGAGAGGAGATGTTAAGCTCCCCTTGCATATAGGTAATACACATCAAGAAATTGTGAATTTTCTTTTAAAAACAAATTTTGAATCCTCTTAAGTCAAACAAAACAAATTTTGATATACCATTAGTAGATTTTTTTATATCAATTGGAATAAACAAACTTTTTGGTACCAATTGAAATCAAAATTGAAAATTTTGATACCATATTGAAATTGAAACATTGTAAATTTTGATACCAATTAAAAAGTAAAGAATGAAGTATATTTTGATATCAATTAAAGTAGAACCATATTGATACCAATTGAAGAATATTGTAAATTTTTGATATCAATTGAAAGGTAAAAAAATGAGGTATATTTTGATATCAATAGAAACACCAATTGAAAATAATACATAAGCTCTTTTAGATACCAATTAACATTTAAAAATTTGTCAAGCTTAGCATAAATATAATTTGTGCTTAAACCATGTAAGGACATTGCAAATCAAGCATAATCAAAACATATATATGTATGAAAATAAAAATACCAATTGAAATTGATATTATTGAAATTTAGAAGCATACATATATAGAAAACATATATGAGTATATAAAAGTGAAATTCATGAAGAACATGTGTATAACTCATAACTAACCACCCTTTACATGTACAAGTTTAAAAGATGTTTAATTTGGCATACAGCGCATGATCACCCAACCATCCGCCCTTAGGTTGGTAGGGGTTTTTAAAAATAAGAGTTTGAAAATATTTTAGCATTGTTTGAAAAACTCTACCAATTGAAGAATAAATAACTAGTTTAAAGTAATTTTAAAAAACTAGTTAAAGATTCTTCAAACATGAAAGCAAATCATATATCTCATGAAACATGCTAAAAACATAGGAGTTGACACTCGATATCTATAAAGCTCAAAAATCTCAAGAAAATAATGTCATGAGTAAACAAATGAAGTGTGAGTGCTTAAGAATTATGTGAATAACAATTTCATGAAAATGATCAATGAGCCTCAAAACAACAAACATGTGAAAATCATAAAAATGTATTTTTTCATTAAAAGTCAAACTTCTTGGTATATGTATGTTCTATCCAAAATTAGAAATATGCATACATATCCCAATCACAAAAGAGTCCACAATGGTATTTGCATGAAGGCAAGAGACTCAAGGTTATACATATATATTTATTAGTTTTAGATAAATATAACATATACATGAAACAAAACATGCACAAAGATAGGCAAAACAGGTATAAATGAGAAAATCATCAAAACTAGGTTATACATGTACATATAATGAGTACAAATGGGCAATAAAGCACAAACATCTAATAATCAAGTGTAGCTCACTACTTATACAAGTATATACACAAGTTTTGACAAAAATTACATTTAAACAAGTATTCACCACATGAAGGACAAAACAAAACATGATCATAAAAGCATGCTAAAAATTATTAATGTAAAAACATGTAAACTAAATGAGAGTTTAGAGATAGTTACCAAACCAAATGAACTACTCTCTAATTCTCCAAAACATGGTGGTCCTCCTACCAAACTTTCTTGATAGCGATGCATCAATTGTAGTGTCCATCAAGCCCATACATCTACCACCAAGGCACTATACCTCTCACGTTATGTGAGCCCACACCTACATCAAAAATAAGAGGTGAGAATTTTGGTACCCATTTTCTTTTGGGTCCACGGGGGTTAGTATTGTAAGGAACCCAAATATTTTTATTCGCAAAATTAATAGAATTTATCTTATCATAACAAAACTTTGCTAAATGGCCTTTGCGGCCGCAATGTGTACACTTGTATACTCTAGAATGCACATGAGAATGGGTGTGATCATGATGTGCAAAGTGTGCATAAGTATGACGTGGGTGATGTGCATGAACATGTGGAGCTTGTTTCTTTTGAAACAAGGTTTCCAATCTATTATGATTGAATGTATAATTGCTCAAAGTTAAGCTCAAACAATTTATTCTATTTTTTAAAAATTTAATCTCATTTTCATCGATGGTAGTAGCATGAAAAGCATGGTCAACAATCTTTTTCTTTTTAGGAACATTGTCTTTTTCTTTTGAAATAATTTTTCTTTTTAAAGAGTTGTTTTCTTTCAAAGCAATTACCTTTTCCTTTTCCACCAAAATAATTCTATTTTTCAAAGACACAAAGATCATTTAATTTAGAAGTCAAGGAAATATTGTCCTTTTCAAAAATTCGTTTTCTTTTGAAATGCATTCCAATTTATATTGAAAGGAGTCTTTTTCTTTTAACATGGAATCAAATTTATTTTTCAATTCTTATTATCCTTTTTAAGCACATCATATTTTTCAAGAAGTTGTTGATAAAAAGATGCAAGTTCATCATAAGACATGTCAACGTCCTCATCTAACTCGGTTTCAGAATTTACCTCAAGGGGTTATCCCCTTGGACCATGTAGCACAAGTTGGAAGCATCGCTTCCATCATCCGTGTCGCTCTCGACATAGTATTACTTTTGTTCGCTAAGGGAGATTATAGTGCTCCAAACTACAAATGCTGAATCAATATTAGCAACCCTAGACAAACATTCATCATTTAGGGTACTCTTTAACGCATGGATGGCTTTTGTACTAACCTCAAGGTTTTTGCCATTTAAATAATATGAATCTTTAATAATGGCAAAATAAACATGAATACCTAGGGCTTTGAGGTACATTGACATCTTAACTTTTCAAGTTTGAATGTTAAGAATGTCAAACATAGGAGGTGACATGAAATCCATGTGTGTGTGTGTGTAAATATTGTGATTAGCTATAAATGAAGATCTTTAACTCTAAGTTATTAGACCCAAATCAAGAGCACTAAGCTCTGATACCAATTGAAATCACCTAGAGGGGGGTGAATAGATGACTAGCTAATCTAATGATGAATTAATGCGGAATTAAAACTATTTATGCAAACTAAAAATTCTTAAGCTAAACACACCAAGTATAACACAAGAGTGTAGCTGAATTCCTGTGAAGAGCTCTGGACTATCTCCTCAAGATTCCTCCAGATAAGAGTTGACGTGCCGCTACGGCTCCCTTGGTTGAATATAAGTGTGAGCAAACAATCCCAAGCATATATCAATTTAAGCACAAGTATATCAAGTAAGTAATGAATATGAACAATAAGAGCATGCAAGTGAAATCACCTAGAGGGGGTGAATAAGTGATGGCTATATGAAATATGACAATAATGCGGAATTAAAACTATTTAAAACAATAAGCTCAAATTAGAAAGCTTGCAAGATAAAAGGCAATAAATAGAGCAAGTAATAAAGAGAGATTGAGTTTAGAGAAATTTGAGCAAACGCAAACACGAGGATATGTTTCCGAGGTTCGAGCCATGCTCTACGTCCTCGCCTTCACACTTGAAGGATTTCCACTATTGTTGATCCCATTGGATCTCCAATACAAGGACACACTTGTCCTATCTCTCGTGATGCCGCAACACCACTTGGAGCACACTAGCTCGCTTGAGGCCGATGCCTCTACAACTTCGCTCAAGAATAAAATTGATCACACTTGATCACAAAAGGCTCACTTAGCACAATCCTATAACCAATATGTAGAGATAGTACTTGGGATTGTGTAGTGCAAATGACTAGAGTGAAGTAGAGGGATTTGCTTCAAGTAGGTGTTTGAAAATTTTGGCTTTGATGAAAATCTTTTCTAAAATGAAATGCTTTTGAAAACTTGTGAATATTGTAAAAATTATTGTCTTATCATGTTGAAATGACCCACTATATATAGTGGATGAAAGCAGGGTAAACAGCTAAAGAGATTCGTTGGGGGTGAGATCCCAACAAAATCTGTCAGAAAATAGAGCTGTTGGAGTCTGTCAGACTTTCTGACAACTACCGGTCAACCGGGTCGGTCGACCGCCAACGGTCATATTTCTGACCGTTGGGGGAAAACGGTCGGCCGACTCGGTCGACCGAAATAAACAGAGAGCACTGACAAGTGCCTGGTCGACCCGAGCGGTCGGCCGACGTGCACACATGCACAGCCGTGCACGTCGGTCGACTGGGTCGGTCGACCGGACTCTGTCAGATCTGTTTACACAGAGTCTGCTAAAAAGGAAATTTTTGGTTTGAATATTTTTGTTTAAGGATTTGAAAATAAGGTTCTAGACCTAATAAAACTAAGAGTGTGATCATAGATCAAACACCCAAACATGTTAGATCATTTTTGGTAAAAATCCTTTTTAATAAAATGTTTTTCTAAAACTGGTTTTTCCAAAACATGGTATTTCTAAAACTAAGTTAGAAATTCTGATATAAAAATTCTTTTGAAGCCATGAAGCAATACTAAGTGTGTGTGAGTGACAATCCCAAATATTCTACCTCTATCATCTAGGTTTTGACAAAATATCTAAAAATAAAAAGTAAATTACAAATCTTGATTCTTTTCTTCTATGTTTTGATCCCGAAGCTTTCTACCGTGCAAGGCTTGGGAATGCAAATCTTTAGCGGCGTCCAAATTTGTGAGTCTTGATGTGGAGCCGTCAAATCAACTTGTTTTAAACCTGAAATTCTTTTAAACAAGATTGTTAAACACATAACTAAATATGGTTTGTTATCATCAAAATATCGGGCTAATGGCCTTTGGGCCAACAATCTCCCCCTTTTTGATGATGACAAAACATACATAGTTATTACAAATATTTTGGGTGGAGACTACAAGTGAAGCTCCCCTCAACACATACATATAATAAAAAGATACTCAGGCATATGTAAATAACACAAATAATAAACAACCATACACATGTCTATGCCAGAAAAGATAACTCATGCCATAAATAAACACATGTTCATACAAGACATAAAAACACATAGATAAAAAACACATGTCCACACAAACATCAAATACATGTCCAAAATAACAAAATAACAAAATACAAAATACAAAATACAAGCCAAGGAAGTCTCTCATGAATATCTCTCCCCCTTTTTGACATCATCAAAAAGGGAAGTCACTCCTCATCGTCGTCCTCATCATCATCGTCCTCCTCATCGTCGTCCTCATCATCATCTGCAGCCATCTCCTCATCATCATCATCATTCTCATCATCATCATCTGAAGCCTCCTCCTCTGGATCAATAGCTGCAACACCTGGCTGTGGTGCTGAAGAAGCAGAAGGGGCCCTAGTTGGAAATGGAGGGCCGGAGGAAGGAAGCGGTCGGGTAAAAGGCGTGGGGTCTGGACCAAGCATGTTGTACTTCACAAAGAGTGCACTAAATTGCGAATCCATGTATCGCATGGAATCAGCAAAATAGGACATATCATTGCGAAGTCCCTGATAGCGAGAGTCCATCTCCTCGCGATGTGCCGCATGCTCCGCAGAAATCTGGGTTAGTCGCTGCTAGATTTCAGCGGACACCCAAGACTGATGCTCCTGAAACTAAGCATGAAGCTCAGAAGAAATGAAAGCCTGAAGGTCTGAAGAAATGGATGACTCTGGAGCAGAGGAAGTCCTTGGGATAGATGAAGACCCTGGAACAGATGAAGACCCTGGAACATGAGCAAGAGGAATAGGAGTCTACTCGGGAGCGGAATGACGCACCCTAACTTGCATCCTCTTCAAAAGAGTGCTGTTCAGGTTCACTGAGGGTTCAGTGGGTATCTCAGAGGACAGATCAAAATTAAGTTATTTTAGGAGATACGAAATAAGCATCCCATAAGGCAAGTGCCTTGTGGGGACAAGGACATGATCGGAGGTCATGTGAGAGATGATAAATCTGGCAAAGTTTATCTTAATGCCTTTCAGAAGGCAATAGACAATCAAAGGAACAGGACCCCTGGCGTGACTGTATTCACCAGATTTGGGCAGAATGTTATAGAAAACAAATTTAGTAAGGACTTGAGCAGTGAGTGTGAATTTATTCACCTCCTCATTTCTCACTAACCCGGGGTTGTCATCCCCGTGGAGTAAAGTTGACGCGGTGAGCGCAGACTCACCGGCCGGATACACAAAATCATGTAGGTCATAGGAATAGACATCTGCTCCCTCACAGGAGAGATGCCGAAGCTCAGCAAAGTCTTGGAGAGAGATATCTATGTCTCTTCCAAGAACCTAGACCTAACCCGGATTCCCTCATAAGCAAGATTGGTATAAAAGAAGGGTATGAGTGAGGTGTACACGGGTTCTCTAATAGACATAAACTGATCTAAAGAATGTTCCTCAATATTTGTGGGATATTGAGGTGCAACACATCTCCCAGAAATAATAGTTCTCCTCGAAAGGAGGATAAACCGATTTTCTGCTAGATCGGAGACAAATGGAGGTTTAGTCCTGGTGGATGAAGAAGAAGGGACTACTGATTTTCCCTTCTCGGTTTTAGATCTTTTAGGCATAATTTTTTTTTGGTTAAAATGAAAGATCTAGGTCAAAAACAATATTAGGGTTTGATCTAGTCTAGGTGAAGGATAGATCTTGACAAAACTAGGATGAACAACAAGATGGAAAGCAAGATCTAAAGAAAAATGAGATTTTTACCTTGAGGGATGAGAAATCAAGAACCCACAACTGAAAATTCTTGAGTTTATACATAGATCAGGCCTGAGAGAGACGATCCAAGAAAGATTTGAGAAATCTAGGCAAGGATTTGTGATGGATTGAAGTGGGATGAGGTGTTTAGGGTTTTTAGAGAGGGAAAAGAGAAAACGGCGGAGAGAAATGAGAGAGATGAGAGAGTAAGGGCTTTAAATAGGGTGGGTAAATGACAGATTCCCGTCGCCCGGTCGACCGGTCCGGTCGACCGAAAATACCCGAGACCACTGACAGACTAAACGGTCGACCGCAGCGGTCGGCCGAAAATACCCGAGAGCTCTGACAGATGAAACGGTCGACCGCACCGGTCGGCCGGCTACAGAGAAGAATAAAAACATTCTTCCAGGCAACGTCGGTCGGCCGGATCTCAGCTCCGGTCGACCGGTCTTGCCCAAAAACTGTCAGCAGCAAAAGACAGAACAAAAAAATATCTAAAAAAATGTCTGAAAATAATAAGGAGAATATTTTCAACATACAGAATTTTTAAAACATGATTTAAACTTCATTAGTTATAATTATCAACAAAATTTACACAAATATTTTTAAATTTTATTTTCCATATAAAAACAAAGGTTTAGAGATGTTGAAGCCGAATACCCGGTGAAGAGTTCTGAACTTCATCGTCGAGATTCCTCTAAATATGAGTTGAGGTGCGCAATTGCCATCTCTAATGTATTTGCTTTAAATATGAATTTTTTTATTTTAGTTTTGACAAAATGTGTGTATATATATGATCAATTCTAGACATGTGGACATAAAAAAAAAATGACATAAAACAAGATAACATAAATTAGAACAAATTATATACACAAGCATGATAGAAATGTAAGCTTACTTTAACATATATCAATGTAACACAAAGGTAAACTAACAATCCTATGCATATGTATATATAAACACAATAAAACTTTTAAATGGAGAAATTACCAAACCGAGGGTATTCTCCAAAATAGGTGCCTCAATGATAGTGATGCAAGCGCGATGTGATCTTTGAGCTTTGATGCATCCACCACCCGGGCACCGTCTCCCCTAAGTCTTGGAGGATGAAGACCCACCTGTATCAACTAAATTTGGTGTGTCTTTTGGTACCCATATCTTTTGGGTCCTTTATGATTAGTACTTGGGCGAACCCAAACATGTTTATTAGTCATGTTATGTTTAGCAAAACCGAATTTTTCTAATTGGCCTTTGCGGCCACAATGAGTGCAAATATAAATCCTACCACTACCATATATGTGAGCATGCTTATGTGTGTGAGCATGTTTCGTGCATGTGGATGGTGAGTGTGTTTTCCTTGGGTTACTCCTTTGAGAAACCTAGATGCAAATTTATTTAAGTCAAATGCACATTTTTTAAGAGTTGAATCAAAAACATCAACTCGTTTTGAATTTCAATAAAATCATTTTTATTACATGAAGAAATAGAAGTTTTTCCTTTAGTGGATATTTTATATTTATCAAAATTAATTTTTAATTTCTCAAAAGCATTAGCTAAATTATTTTTCTCTTTTTCAACAATATTAATTTTATCTTTCAAGGAATCATTTTCTCTTTTTAATTTCTTATTATGAAATTGTGAAATCTCATATCTATATTGAAGTTCTTCAAAGAATTGAGCTAATTCATCCATAGTCAATTCATCATCTTCTATGGAGTCATCAAGAGTTACCTTAGAAGCATCTTCTCCATGTGCCATGAAGCACATATGAGCGGTGTCGTTCTCCTCTTCGGATTCTAACTCCGTATCATCCCACGTGGCCACCATAGCCTTCTTCTTCTTTGGGGCGTTCTTGGAGGTGGTAGCTTGGAGAGCGGGGCAATCGACAATGAGGTGTCCGATCTTCTTGCAATGAAAGCAAGGACTCGGCTCCTTTCTTTTCCTTTCGAATCTTCCTTGAGGTTTCCCTCTTCGGAAGTTGCTTTGCCTCCCTTTCTTGTAGAATATCTTGCCCACCTTCCGGATGAGCATGGCAAAGTCCTCATCGCAGTCTTCCGATGAGTCTTCCTCATCATGGTTGGTTGGAGTGGCTTTGAAGGCGAGAGCTTTCTTCTTTGGCGCCTCCCTTTCTTCTCTAACTTTCATCTCCATCTCATGGGTCTTGAGATTTCTGATGAAGCCAGAGAAGTCCATCTCCTCCCTATCGTTGAGCTCCTTGAGGGTGGTTGCCTTGACTTCCCAAGCTTTGGGAAGAGCTCTAATGACCTTCCTTATCTTTTGGCCATTATCGATCGCATCACCTAAAGAAGATAAAGCATTTGTTATTTTGGTGAAACGAGTGAGCATGTCATCAATGCTCTCATTCTCAAGCATGTAAAAGTTCTCATATTGAGAGCGAAGCAAGTCAATTTTGGATCTCTTGACTTGTGACGTTCCCTCATGAGTCACAATTAAAACATTCCACACTTCATATGCGGATTTATAATTTATGATGCGAGAGAGGTCATCTTCATTAAGGGCTTGGGTTAATGCATATTGAGCCCTAGCATTGGCCTCATAGTCCTTGGTGGTGTCCTCGGACCATGATCTCTCATCGGTGAGAGGTTCTATAAATTCTTTAGTTATGGCCCTAGCTACCCTAACTCCTAGGGACTTAAGGAAGAGGTTCATCTTGACCTTCCAAATGGGGAAGTTCAAGCCATCAAATTTGGGTGGGGACTTGATGCTAGAAAAATCAATTGAAGCCATGGATAATAAATAAGATGCACAACAAATTAAGAATGCAACAAAATGATATAGCCAAATACAAGGATCTCCCTAAGGTGATTAAACCAAATAGTAGGGTTAGGCTCTGATACCAATTGAAATCACCTAGAGGAGGGGGGTGAATAGGTGATGGCTATATGAAATATGACAATAATGTGGAATTAAAACTATTTAAAACAATAAGCTCAAATTAAAAAGCTTGCAAGATAAAAGGCAAAAATAGAGCAAGTAATAAAGAGAGATTGAGTTTAGAGAAATTTGAGCAAACGCAAACACGAGGATATGTTTCCGAGGTTCGAGCCACGCTCTACGTCCCTGCCTTCACACTTGAAGGATTTCCACTATTGTTGATCCACTAGATCTCCAATACAAGGACACAATTGTCCTATCTCTCGTGATGCCGCAACACCACTTGGAGCACACTAGCTCGCTTGAGGCCGATGCCTCTACAACTTCGCTCAAGAATAAAATTGATCACACTTAATCACAAAAGGCTCACTTAGCACAATCCTATAACCAATATGTAGAGATAGTACTTGGGATTGTGTAGTGCAAATGACTAGAGTAAAGTAGAAGGATTTGCTTCAAGTAGGTGTTTGGAAATTTTGGCTTTGATGAAAATCTTTTCTAAAATGAAATGCTTTTGAAAACTTGTGAATATTGTAAAAATTGTTGTCTTATCATGTTGAAATGACCCACTATATATAGTGGATGAAAGACAGGGTAAAACAGCTAAAGAGATTCGTTGGGGTGAGATCCCAACAAAATCTGTCAGAAAATAGAGCTGTTGGAGTCTGTCAGACTTTCTGACAACTACCGGTCAACCGGGTCGGTCGACCGCCAACGGTCATATTTCTGACCGTTGGGGAAAACGGTCGGCCGACTCGGTCGACCGAAATAAACAGAGAGCACTGACAAGTGCCCGGTCGACCCGAGCGATCGGCCGTCGTGCACACATGCACAGCCGTGCACGTCGGTCGACTGGGTCGGTCGACCGGACTCTGTCAGATCTGTTTACACAGAGTCTGCTAAAAAGGAAATTTTTGGTTTGAATATTTTTGTTTAAGGATTTGAAAATAAGGTTCTAGACCTAATAAAACTAAGAGTGTGATCATAGATCAAACACCCAAACATGTTAGATCATTTTGGTAAAAATACTTTTTAATAAAATGTTTTTCTAAAACTGGTTTTTCCAAAACATGGTATTTCTAAAACTAAGTTAGAAATTCTGATATAAAAATTCTTTGAAGCTATGAAGCAATACTGTGAGTGACAATCCCAAATATTCTACCTCTATCATCTAGGTTTTGACAAAATATCTAAAAATAAAAAGTAAATTACAAATCTTGAATCTTTTCTTCTATGTTTTGATCCCGAAGCTTTTCTGCCGTGCAAGGCTTGGGAATGCAAATCTTTAGCGGCGTCCAAATTGTGAGTCTTGATGTGGAGCCGTCATATCAACTTGTTTTAAACCTGAAATTCTTTTAAACAAGATTGTTAAAGACATAACTAAATATGGTTTGTTATCATCAAAATATCGGGCTAATGGCCTTTGGGCCAACAGCAAGATATAAACACAAGTGAGAGATAGAGAGAGCAATCGTAAACACGGAAGATTTTTTTCGAGGTTCGAGCACCCTTGCTCTACGTCCCCGCCTTCAACACTATGAAGGATTTCCTCTAGAATCGATCCCACCGGATTACTCAGTGCCGCAACACCTACAACGAGTTCACACTAGAACTCCTTGAACTCACTAGTCCCTCTCTTGTTCCCGTAAGAACCACACACGCAAGCACGCTAGCTTGCTGAGGCCGCACCTCTACACGAGCTCCCACTAGAACTCGAAACAACGCGAACCTACAAGTCCACCTTCTCAAATACAAAGATGAAACACTTGGTGAGCTAAACACTTTGATCACCTAAAATTACTCTCACAACAACTCTCCTATAGGATAGATTTGGCAATGAAAAGCTTAAGTATGTGTGAGAAAAACTTGGATAGAATTTGTGGTAATAAACTCAAAGAATCACTTTTGAAAATCTCTTGATAAACTCCCTTTTGATTTGGAAATATAAATAAGTGGAAAAACCTCTACAATAGATAGGAAAAACTGGCTTTAAAACTCTCCAAAAATCTTGTAGAAAACAGTCCAAGAGAAGCCCCTTTTATAGGCTTCCAAAATATGGCCGTTGGAAGCCAACTTAGCAGGTCTGTCTGCTGTCGGTCAATTGCCTGGTCGACCACGAACGATCAGATTTCTGGCTGTTAGGAAATGCGGTCGACCAGCCGGTCGACTGTAAACTGGCAAATGACCTAGCGGTCGACCGCCCGGTCGACGGGGTCATTTACAGAGAGCAGAGACTCTCTATCGGTTGACCGACCCATGTTGTGCACGTTTGTGCACATCGGTCGACTGGAGTGGTCGACCGACTTCTGGATCGGTCGACCGTCCGGTCGACCGGCAGAAGGCCAGTCCAACTTGTTTTAGGGATTGAAAGCTCAGTCTTTTTCCTTAATTAAAATCTGTTAATCTTCATAAATTCTATAAAAAATATGTTCATTGATATACTTTGAAATACAAACATGTTTGATTAAAACTCAAAACATATTACAAACATTTTGAACTATGTTTGTAATATAAAATTTTAGCTTTAAACAAAATCCGTATTTTCTCAAATCGATTTTTCCAAAACTTCTCCAAATATAAAAATGAGATATTTTAAACACTTTTGAAGCTTATTGTGTATGGATATGATCCACTGCACATATATGATGAAATATCTATATTTTGACAATAAGCTCTAAAATAGTTTTGATAAAACACATGTATACTTTGAAGCTTAAAAACCAAAATAGTATTTTCTAAAATGAAAACTCTTTTATGAAAACACATCTAAATCTTGTGTGTGAGTGTAAATGTACTTGAGCAATCCACCAACTAATCTATCCTTTACAGTTTATCTAAAAATAAAATCTTGGCACTTACAAACTGACACAAGTCTTCTCACTTGAAAATCTTCTTCTTCTTCTTGACTTGGTCCAAACCTTGATCCAATGAGCTAGACTCCTCTTGAGTACTTGATGCGATCTTGATGCGGGAGCTTTTGAATCAAACACGTGCTAGCTTCAAAACTTGACTTTAAATTCTTTATTGAAACTAAACACCAACTAAGATCTTGATCAAATATCTGAGACTAATTAAATACAAGATCATTAGCACTATAACTGCATGAGTTAATCATTATCAAAACAAGAGTGATGGACCTTTGGGCCAACAATTCTTCTCCTCTTTTTGCACAAACAAGAAAATAAAATAAACATTATATATAAACTCTCAAAATTCTTCTCCCCTTTTTGTCAATTCATCAACAAAGGGGCGAAAACAAATCAAACAATAAAGATATATATGTGATATACATTCATGAAGAAGAGAGACGTGGAGTTAGCTCCCCCTGCATACGTGCATTACATGAAGAAGGGATGACAAGGCTCTAACCCATATAAAGCATAATATACAATGCATAAGCGGAGATGTTAAGCTCCCCCTACACACGTTTACCACATAAAGAAGAGATGTCAAGCTCATCAATATAAGATACACTCAGCATGAATCTATATATAGAAGAGATGTTAAGCTCCCCTTGCATATAGGCAATACATATCAAGAAATTTTGAAACAAATTTTGAAATCTCTTAAGTCAACAAAACAAATTTAAGATACTACTTGTAAATAAACAAAATTTTAAGATATCACTTGTAGGTTATTGATACCACTAGAAATATCTTGTAAATTATTGATACCAATTAAAAGGTAAAATATAAAGTATATTTTGATATCAATTAAAATATCAATTAAAAATAATGCATAAGCTTATAAAGATACCAATTTACATTTAAATTTAAGTCAAGCTTATCATAAACTTAATTTGTGCTTTAAACATGTAAATATTGTAACACAAGCACAATCAAATCATATATATGTATGAAAGTGAAAATACTAATTGAAATTGATGTTATTTGAAATTGAAGCATACATATATAGGAAAACATATATGAGTATACAAAAAAATAGAGTTTTCATTAAGATCATGTATATCTCATAGCTACCACCCTATTCATGCACATATTTAAAAGATTTTCAATTTAGAGCAACAAGGCATGGTCGCCCATCCAACCGCCCTTTAAGGGTAGAAGTTTTCAAAAATAAGTTTTGAAAATGGTTACAGATTGAAAACACTACCAAATGAATTATAAATAACTAGTTTAAGATAAATTTTAAAAAACTAGTTAAAGATCCTTCAAAACATGAAAACAAATCATATATTTCATGAATCATTACTAAATACACAAAAAATTGTCACTCAAAATCTATAAAGCTCAAAAATGTGTTCATGAAACAAAGTCATGAGTAAAAAAATAATGTTAGTGCACAAGAATCATGTGAATAGTATATTCATGAAAATAAGGCTCAAAACATTAAATCATCATAAAATTCATTTTTATTAAAACTAAACAAACTTCAGGGTATATGCATGTTCTATCAAAACTAACAAGATACGTACATATCCCAAACATAAATGAGCCCATAATAGAATTTGCATGAAGGCAAGTGACTCAAGGGTATACATGTATATTTATTAGTTTTAGACAAAAATAGCATATATATGAAACAAAACATGTACAAAGATATGGAAGACAAGTATAAATGAGAGAATCATCAAAACTAGGTTATACATGTACATATAATTAGTACAATAAGCAATAAGGCATAAACATATAATAATAAAGTATAGCTCACAACTTCTACAAGTATAGACACAAGTTTTAATGAAGACTACATCTAAATATGTATTCACCACATAAAGTACAAAACATGATTATTTAACATAAATATAAAACATGCTAAAAAATATCAATGTAGAAGCATGTAAACTAAAATAGGAGTTTAGAGATAGTTACCAAACCATAAACACTATTCTCTAAGTCTCCGAATCATGGTGGTCCTCCCACCAAACTTTCTTGATAGCGATGCATGAAAAGGGTATGTCCATCTAGTTCCATATGCATCCACCACCAAGGCACCATTCCTCTCACGTCATGTGAGAGCCCGCACCTATATCAAACACAACAGGTGGGAATTTTGGTACCCATTTCTTCTTGGGTGCATGAGAGTTAGCATTATAAGGAACCCAAACATTTTATTTGCAAAATTTGTATGATTTAATCTATCAAAACAAAATCTTGCAAGATGGCCTTTGCGGTCACAATGTGTACATATTTATACTCTAGCATGCATATGAGTGTGATCATAATGTGCAAAGTGTGCATATGTATGCCGTGAGTTATGTGCATGAACATGTGGAGCTTGTTTATTTTGAGACAAGCTTTTCCATTTAGAATGGTTGAATGCACAATTGCTTAAAGTTGAGCTCAAACAATTATTCTATTTTTCAAGACTAGAATCACATTTTTATTGATAATAACATGAAGAGTATGGCAAGAATGAGAATCAATAATCTTTTTCTTTTTAGAAACATTTTTCTTTTCTTTTGAAACAATTTTTCTTTTCAAAGAGTTATTTCTTCCAAAATAATTTCTTTTTCTTTTTCCACCAAATTAATTTTATTTTTCAAAGAATTATTCCTTCACAAAGATCTTTTAATTTTGAAGATAAGAAAATATTCTTCTTTTTCAAAACTTCATTTTCTTTTGAAACACATACAAATTTATTTTTAAAAGAGTCATTTTCTTTTAACAAAGAAGTGTTTACCTTTTTCAACTTATCATTTTCTATTTTTAATGAATCATATTTCTCAAGAAGTTTTTGACAAAAAGATGCAAGCTCATCATAAGGCATGTCCATATCTTCTTCTAGCTCAAATTCAGAATTTATCTCAAGGGGGTTATCCCCTTGGACCATGTAACATATGTTAGAAGCATCACTTCCATCATCCAAGTCACTCCTCGCATAGTATTGCTTTTGTTCACCAAGAAAGACTAGAGTGTTCTAAACTACAAAAGCCGAATAAAAATTAGCAACCCTACATAAATAATCATCATTTAGGGTACTCTTTAAATCATGAAGGGATTTTACATTAGCCTCTAGATGTTTGCCATTAACAAAATATGAATCCTTAATGGTGGCAAGATAAACATGAATACGTAGGGCTTTAAGGTACATGGACATCTTACCTTTCCAAGTTTGGATGTTAAGAATGTCAAACATGGGAGGTGTCATGAAATCCATGTGTGTGTTAAACAAATATTGTGATTAGCTAAAATGAGGATCTTTAACTCAAGGTTGTTAGACCCAAATCAAGAGCACCAAGCTCTGATATCACTTGAAGGTCACCTAGAGAGGGGGTGAATAGGTGACTAGATAATCTAATGATGAATAATGCGGAATTAAAAATTATTTATGCAAACTAAAACTATTAAGCTAAACACACAAGTATAACACAAAAGTGCAGCCGAATTTCCGATGAAGGGCTCTGGACTATCTCCTCAAGATTTCTCTAGGTAAAAGTTGAAGTGCCACTATGGCACTCTTGGTTGAATACAAGTGTGAGAAAACAATTTCAAGCATATATCAATATAGCACAAGATATATCAAGCATATAAAGATATAAGCAATGTAAGCATTTTAAGGGATTAAAACTTGGTTTTATATTTTCTTATAAAATCTCATAAAATCACTAAAAATGTACAAAAATGAGTTCTTTGAAATACTTTGAAGTATAAATATGTGTAATCAAAACTCAATACATATTACAAACTTTTTG
Organism: Agave tequilana; assembly: GCA_038442645.1. Classification (NCBI taxonomy): domain Eukaryota; kingdom Viridiplantae; phylum Streptophyta; class Magnoliopsida; order Asparagales; family Asparagaceae; genus Agave; species Agave tequilana. The sequence goes on along the minus strand of JAVJIF010015965.1, from coordinate 23,523 downwards.
AACCATTTTTGTAATATAAAAATTTTGCCCTAAACAAAAATCTGTATTTTAAAAAACAAACTCCAAATTGAAAAATAATTTTTTTCAAAACTTCTCCAAATACAAAAATAAGATATTGTAAACACTTTTGAAGCTTAGTGTGTATGGATATGATCCACTACACATATGAGATGAAATATCTATGTTTTTGACAATAAGCTCTAAAATAATTTTGATAAAACACATGGATACTTTGAAGCTTAAAAACCAAAATTGTATTTTCTAAAACATATAAATTTTGTATGTGTGTGTGTGTATGAACTCGAGCATTCCACAACTAATCTATCCTTTACATTTTATCTAAAATATTTACAAACACTACACAAGTCACAACACGACACAAGTCTTTTTGAATATCTTTTCTTGAAAATCTTCTTCTCCTTCTTGACTTGGTCCAAACCTTGATCCAATGAGCTAGAGTCCTCTTGAGTACTTGATGCGACCTTGATGCGCGAGCTCTTGAATCAACACGTGCTAGCTTCAAAACTTGACTTCAAATCCTCTGTTGAAGCTAGATAACTACTAAGATCTTGATCAAATATCTGAGACTAAATAAACACAAGATCATTAGTACTATAACTACATGAGTTAATCATCATCAAAACTAGAGCGATGGACCTTTGGGCCAACAATTACGGTGTGTTCTATGATAAAATGGGACATCACAATGTCGACTATCACTCCATATGGAAGCAACTCCAAAGAGCTTGTCAATCGGCAGTATATTAAAGAGTTCATTCTTAACCCCAGACAACCTTCAGAGGTCAAGGTGCAGAAGGCGACCCTGAAACTTTGCCATAGGGGAATCCGGTGAGCCACACCTTCGTCAGCCACCGAGTGGTGGATGCCATTTCGGCGTTTGTCCATTGGAAGACACTGATTAGTCATCAATTTTGTATTTCATATCGCATTTTCTCACCGATTTTTAATAAAATACTGCTTAATTTTGGTCTCTTATGCAGATAATCAAGTGTATAGGGGCAAAGTTGTAATAAGAGACTAATTAAACTCATTTCGGGTAATTAATTAAGGTTTCTTGGATATCAAATCAAGAGACCTTTTAGAAGATACATTGGATCCTGAATTAAAGGATGAATCTAGAGAAAATATGGATCTAAATACAGAAAGTTATACATATATAGATGCTCCTCGAACAAAGAATAACAAACGGCCAAGGCATTGCTCCTTGACAGTATTCTAAAAAATGGTTTAAGCGGTCGATTAATCATCTACTTAAATATTTTCGGCCTGGAATCGAACAGAACTTGAAAAAAGCGGTCTGATTACTCGGTCAGACAATTAATTCGCTTAAGCGATGATTAAGCATCTAATCAATAATTAATTAGCATCCGTTTAAATATTATTCAATCATTTTCTAAATGTATTTAAAATTTGAACCTATTAAGCTAATCGAACTCAAATTCCATCCAATAATTGACGATATAAATTATCGCGTGTTGGAGAACTAGGGCTCGCGAGCCCTAGATTTATCTGCATATTCGATCCTCCTGCGACGATGATGAAGCTCCTGAGTCTCACGATGAAGCTCACAAAGAAGTTCTCGTTGCTCACGGTGATGAGATGACGAAGCTCCTGAAGCCTTAATTTTATCGGAAGCTCCCGAAGCTCACGATAGCAACAATCCTCCTAGGGAATGAGGGCTCCCGCGTCGAAAAACTTCACGAAGCGCTGATCCTCCTCAGGCGAACTCCCCTTCGACGGCGACCTCCCTTGCGGTTGATCCTCCCACCGTGACAACCTTCGTCAACAAAGATCTTCCCCTATGATCAGCTGTTTGGTCAGTAACAAAGCGTCGACGAGGGTCTCTCCTGTGTCGACAGCGACCTCTCTTTGGTCAGGTCTCTCTCCTCCTCTCACATGCACGTATTACATTTTTAATTTTTCATCATGGTAAAATTATCAAGACTAAATTACTTTTTCAATTGTTTCCTCCTAAAAATCAAACAAATAATCTTATTTTCACCAAGTACTAAAAAATACTAATTATGATTTTCATATTCCTTAAAATTAACTTTATTAATTTCAAAAATAAACCAAGGTATTGTTTTATTTTTCAAAAAGTTTTTAAAAGAAAAAATTGTCAATATCTACCTATGTTAGTAAGTTAGTAAACCTTCCTCCATACCTATCTCATGCATTGTCCTCAATATATGAATGAAATGCATGAAATAAAATGTAAAAGAGATACACAATAGATCTTTCTAGGTCTATTCCCTCTAGCTCGCTTTCCACCTTTCCAATGTGTCCTCTTTTGTGGTGAAATTGAAGACATCAATCTTTTTATCATTTTAGCTCTCATCCTCTTCAACTTGTTCATCACTTTCCTCTTTCTTCTTCTCTTTTCTCTCCACCACTCTTTGCAAATTCATCCTCGTTATTACACAATATTATTGGTGAAACATGAATTCATTGAAATATAAGCCCATCCTCATACATCTCCTCAAAACTTGAATTAACTATATCTTTTGGAGGCATGTAACTAACCAAGGCAACTCTGATCGAATCATCCAAATAGTTAAGTTCATCTTCAAAAAGATTTTCAAAACTTTGATCAATTTCAGGTTCTTGAAAATTGCACACAATTATAGGATAGGATGTGAAAGATGATAGAGTGAGGTGAGAATAGTCATGATAATTTGAAAAAAAGGTTGATGGATGAAAAGATGGTCTTGACCTATCAAATGAATTGCAACAAAATGAATTTAGATAGTCCATGTGGAATATATTTTTTATGACAAAATGAATTTAGATAGGCCATGTGGAATATATTTTTTATGATTTCATACAAACAGGGACGAATTTAGTTAGAAAAGAATGTATACCATCCCCTCCCCAGTAATGACGCTAAAATTTTATTACCAAAAGAATACAGAGAATATGAAAACTATATGTGATTGGTTTTGACTCTGAATCTTCTCAATTTAACCGCTGTAGTAAGAGCTAAACGGGTCGAACCTTAGAGAGAGATGCAATGGAAGCTTTCGATAATATTGTCTTTTCTCTGTTTAAAGAACTTAGAAAGATAAAGGATGGATTATATATTGATAAAGAATTAAACTAAAAGAAAAGTTCATATCTCACTAATAATCGACTACCATATATGCTAATGCTAGATAGATAATTATTTCACTTCAAATCCTAAATATGATAATCTACCACAAAATCAAGTGAGATACATTGGACAAAAACTAGGGTACGGGTTGAAATAGCACTAACCAAGAAGTAACATTACAATATCAAGATTGTCGGTCAAGTATAAAGTAAGAAAGATCATTCGACAGTACAAGCAAATATTTAATCCTAACACTTATTAAAGTTAAACATTAAAATATCAAGATAATTATAAGTATAGATTAAGAAGAACAACTAAAAAGTGTTTAATTTAGTTGCTTATCCTATGAGTCTTCAAGAATAAAATTGGAGTAGGCATACATACGATCCAATTTGGTTACTTACTAGACATTAGATGCAATGGTAGTGATATCTTAGCAAGGCATGAGAAAAAATCTAGCTACTCATTGTAAACATGGCAAGCAAAAGAAATAAAAAATAAAAAATAAAGAAAAAGCAAAATTAAAAACAAACAAAGATATGAGAAAGGCAGAACCTATTTATTGATTGTCACGATCAATTATAAGAGTTGCCTTCCTCCTCATACAAAAATTTACATAATAATTTGGAAAAAAATAGATTAAAGAAAAACTCTAATTTTGATCTCTGATGTAAGATGAGAGATATGAGAGACTTCAGCTCTTTAAATAAGCCTCAAAGCTAATCAAACAAGGATACAAATTAGAAGGTTTTCTAATTTAATACGGGAATTCAATCCTGCAGCAAGTTAGCATATTGACTGTATCACCCCGATCCCAAGGATACGGAGACGTTATGGCGACGTACATACACGAGGTAAAAACACACTCACGCGTACGTTAAGCCTCAGTACAGGACATAGCCTCCATATACACAAGAGTTCCAACAGGAAAGAAGTACAAGAATACATGTAGAAAGAGGTTAGTGATCATAACAGATAGGAAAATAGGGATAAATAAGATAACAGAAACAAATCACAAAGATACCTATGAATAGGCTCGATGAGGAGTCTCCTATGTGAACCCAATGGACTATCTGACCAAGCGATAACTCGGATCTCCAACCTGGGCACGTAAACCCAGGGTCATCAGAAAGCGACCTAGTGAGTGGTAAAATAAAGGGGGCAGTAATATGTACTATAGTAATACAAGCACGATAATAATATATAATACATGTTTATGTAAGAGTGATATCATATAATAGAACTTTAATAATATATAGAAATATAACAATGTCATATTTTAGTACCATCAACAAGTAGCAAATTATCCTTCGATCATGTCTACAGTAATCTCATGTTTATATAATGCAAATCTGATAAACATTGTTGACGTGATGCACGTGAACATGTAGATGAAGTATGCAACCATTCTATAGTGATGTGAGTATACGAGAATAGTGTCTATAGGATATACAGGAACTAAAGGCATGCAATGCGCAAGGTATATGTGTACATGAAGAGTGTGTCACCACATGAAGTGTCACAAGCATCAGGTAATGTAGCAAAGTCTACAAGTAACATGATAGTGAATAAAATAACAGGAACAGAAACAAGTAAGCAAAGTCTACAGGGAACCTGATAGTGGACAAAATAACAGGAACAGTAACAAGTACAATCACACAATAGTATACATGTATCAGACAAGTCATGTTATTTATACAATAATAACAATCAATACTGCCTGGTATTTTAATCAATCTCTTCCAGTGTCCCATACCACTGGCAGTTCATACTGGAGCCCGCACTCTAGTCGAACCCATTCGGACATGGCATATGGGTACCATTATCCAAATGAGAGAGTGATCAAATAACAAGTATTCTCGACGTCACTATTGTTTATATCATTTTATTATGTTCATTGGAAACCCAATGGCCAAGGAACTCTAGTCAGGTAGGTGTATCTCGTGCATACCCAGGACAACAGCCTTAAACAGACCCCCGACTGTTGAGACCAGGGCCAGCCCGCTAAGGCTGTAACATGTAACAGGAACTCAATGAGCTAAAATAATAACGGGAAACGGGGAGCTCATGAGCTATATCAGACGGTAGCCAGCACTACCCCGTCCCCTGCAGTGGGACAAACAATGGATCCAAACACCTACCTGACAAGACCTAGTCAGCCGTTAAGTCTCCCCCATACCCAAGTTCTCTTTATTATCTTTCACTATACAGTATATCAGGGACAAGTACAGGACATGGTACATGTAACACGATAATATGACATGAGCTCTGTTGATAGCACGAAACACGATAATGGGAAACAATAGATGTGGATTCTAGAGGTGGCCCCCGTGGCGTAGATCCACGTGGCACTTAGTTCCACACATCGCATATCAACAACTAATGTATCCAGTAACAGGAATATCAATCTCAGAACGGGAAATAATCAATGAGAATACATGATGGATTACTCATGTAACAGTAATTCATGTTGCATAAACTGTGGTCAATATAACGATAATACAAGAATATCCCTGAGCAGTACTATAATCCATGATCCATGTAATAGGAATACATAGACGATCAATGTATAGAGACCGGTGTGTCTATATAACAATAGTGTAAGAGCATGAAGCAACTGTGCACAGAGTATACATGTAGCGGTATCCAGTGTAATAACGTCTCAGCGTATCAGTGGCTCACGAACATGCAGTAATAATGTCATGCTTCTCAGTATTTATGTAAGAGTGAGGCATGTACATGTAACATCATGAAATAACGGTGTCTAGTGCGTTTAGTGCATTAGAATGTCTGTGGGACGGTGATACTAGCACATGAAATATCTGTGTCGCGTATCCATGGAACAATGGTCATGAACATGAAATGATAGTATCCTGTGTTGTGTATCAGAGGTTGACATGCAATATTATGTCGAATGTATCGGTGGGTCTGTAACAATGTCCAGTAATGTGATAGATGTAACTAAACCATGTGGAATAGATATAATCATCTATTACTTATAGTTTTTCTAGACTTCTCTATAATGCAGTATATTTTAATTACCAGTTATAGTGATTTACCCATATCTACGATTTATTAACCAAAGCAATCACTTAATATAACACAAGTAGATATAATTTATTAAATGAAAACACTCACAAACTGGCCATGAGAAGGTAGCTCTCTTTCCTACGATCACAACGGTTCCAGAATCGTTCAATTCGGAGTCCGGATGCTCCAGATATTGTCCGAACGCTAAAAGTAATAGAAATAGGTTAAATATGTAATAAAAAATATTTCAAATGTAATTAATCAAATTTAGCAGGGGATTTTCTGGAATATTACATTAATGGGTTTTTGGATGCGGGTTGGGCTCTTAACGGGTTGGGTTTGGATCCAATACCTAAACCCATACCTTAAGTAAATGGGTAACGGGTTAGTGGGTTTATGGCATTGGGTTTCAAATTAACCCAATAGGGTTAATGGGTTCGGGTTCATACCCGAACAAAATAGAATAAAGCAGTAGCAGCAGCGCCTTCGCTGCTGCTGCGCGCGCCATGGCCGGCCAGCTCCGCTGGCCGGCGGCGAGGGAACCCGCCGGCGGCGAGTCTAGCCGCCGGCAGCGGTTCAGGCCGAGAGAGAGTAAGGTGAGAGAGAGAGGGTGTGTGTGTGTGAGAGAGAGAGAGTATGTTTGATAGTAGAAAGAAGAAGAAGAAGAAGAAGAAAGTAAAGAAGAAGAAGAAGAAAAAGAAGGAGAAGGAGAAGTGGGGGTGGCGCCTGGCTTGCCCGCCGGCGCCGCCAGACCTGGCTGGCGAGGGATGCCGGTGGCCCGGCCTAGCCTGGGGCGCGGTTAGGCCCTTCAGCCTGTTCAGATAGAGAGGGAGAGAGAGAGAGAAGAATTGGAGGGGGGAAAAAGAGAGAGAGAGAGAGAGAGAGAGGAAGTGGGAATTATAGAGAGAGTTAGGGGGAGAGAGATGTTTAAAAAGGAGGAGGAGAGAGAGATGGCGGTGGAGGAGGGCGGTGGGAATGGCGGTGGCTTGGGGAAGAAGAAAGGGGAAAAAGAAATTAAAAAAAAGAATTGTTAAAGTAATGTTTAATTAATATTATTTTATTGGGTCAAAGTAGAATTATGTCCAAACGGCTCCCAAAAATTCTGTAAAATAGCAAATATTATGTGGAGTAGGAAAGTGAAATCAGATTCTAGAAATCTTATTCAGTTTGCAAGTTAAAAATCCTAGAGTGTATCGCCGATACTTGGCGACACCAGATTGGCCGATTTTTCATAAATTCAGAAAAATCTCCAAAAATACCAATACGTAGCTAATGTGATTCTAAGACATAAGGTGAAAGCCAATTCTCAAAATATACCTCCGTTTGTGAATTAAAAATCGTAGAGCCACTTATCGGTGTCGGTCGACACCGACTACGGAGATTTTCCAAAATAATCTAGAAAATTCCAAAAATCATGAAAAATCTAAAATATTGAAAATAATATCTAAAACTGAAATTGACTAAATCTGACTAACAGGAAGGTTAAATCAACTTTGTACGCCGTATCAAGTACTGATACGGTGATACGTACATCAGGGATCAGGGGGTTACATTTCTCCCACCTTACAAAAAATTTCATCCTCGAAATTTCAATTCAGGTGTGAGAATAATATTTACAGCCCCAAGGCCTAACTGTTACTGGCCTACAACACTTCCTCTGTGCACTCTGATATCTATAATGAACTCGGGGTGGAGAATTAGCGTAATGGACTAACGCCAACGGGTTAGAAGCAATAGGATGAAGAGAAAGAGAGAAGGAAATCAGATATTCTGGTTGACAACTGTAAGTAAGGAACGGAGCATAGTCAAGGAAACATGGTATTCTTGTACTTGCTACTGGAATCCCCAGATCAGATACAGATGAGTTTTAATCTGAACCCAATTGTACTGTTGGTAAGAGCCCGAGAATTGATCTAGGTGGTTTCCCACACCAGGTGTAAACCTAGGCTCTGATACCACTCTGTAACATCCCGATCCAACGATATGGAAATGTTATGGCGACGTACATATGCGAGGTGAAAACGCACTCACGCGTACGTTAAGCCTCAGTACAGGACATAGCCTCTGTAAACACAAGAGTTCCAGTAGGAAAGAAGTACAAGAATACCTGTAGAAAGAGGTTAGTGATCATAACAGATAGGAAAATAGGGATAAATAAGATAACAGAAACAAATCACAAAGATACCTATGAATGGGCTCGATGAGGAGTCTCCTATGTGAACCCAATTGACTATCTGACCAAGCGATAACTCGGATCTCCAACCTGGGCACGCAAACCCAGGGTCGTCAGAAAGCGACCTAGTGAGTGGTAAAATGAAGGGGGCAGTAATATGTACTATAGTAATACAAGCACGATAATAATATATAATACATGTTTATGTAAGAGTGATATCATATAATAGAACTTTAATAATCTATAGAAATATAACAATGTCATATTTTAGTACCATCACCAGGTAGCATATTATCCTTGGGTCATGTCTACAGTAATCTCATGTTTATATAATGCAAATCTGATAAACACTGTTGATGTGATGCACGTGAACATGTAGATGAAGTATGCAACCATTCTATAGTGATGAGAGTATACGGGAATAGTGTCTATAGGATATACATGAACTAAAGGCATGCAATGCGCAAGGTATATGTGTACATGAAGAGTGTGTCACCACATGAAGTGTAACAAGCATCAGGTAATGTAGTAAAGTCTACAGGTAACATGATAGTGAATAAAATAACAGGAACAGTAAAAAGTAAGCAAAGTCTACAGGGACCTGATAGTGGACAAAATAACAGGAACAGTAACAAGTACAACCACACAATAGTATACATATATCAGACAAGTCATGTTATTTATACAATAATGATTGGTAGTGAAAAGTGCATTTTTATCATCATATTTACCATCATATTTTCATATTTATTCATTTAATTCTGCACATTTATAATAATTTGTAATTTATTGTGTGCAGGCCTCGAATTATTATTTTAACAATAAATAAAGCTTAAAGAGCCCAAAAGCCCAGATCCAAGCCCATATTTGAAGCCCAAGAGTCAAAGTGCAAATATCAGATTGTCAAAGTGCAAATATACAAGGGCTAAAGTTGCAATTATTAAAGATGAGGGAAGGATAGAATTCCACCCAACCCTAAACTCTTGCAGGATGAGCATAAAAGCCAAAGATGAGAAGGAAATTCGTTTAAAAAAGATTGGGAGAATACAAAATCTAGATAACTTGATTTCCAAGTTATATCCATATCCCAATATTAAGAGCCAGGATCATACTTCCAGAAGCAGGCGCCCAGATGGACGGACCAGGAGAGGCCACGCGCCAAAGGGCGTGGCCAGAAGCCACTAAAGTGCCGCAAATCTGCGGCAAAAGCCGCAGAATTGCGGCAATCCGAGCTTATCCAGAGACCAGTTTTCGTGGGCAACTTCATCCAGGACTCTTCGGCCTTCTGCACCTATAAATACCCCCTGCAGTGCAACGTACAGAGCGTCCAGAGGCAAGCCAAGGGCCAAAAGCTAGGGTTTTTAGGTTTTAGGTTAGATTTTCTTTCCTCTGTAAATTTTATTTTCTTTTTGTGAAAGCTGAGAGGAGATGTTGCATTCATGGAGGAAGGGATCCTCTTGTACCGATGGTGACAGCCGGTGTAAGTTGTAAATTTTCCTCCATTGTTTAAATCAAATCAAAGCTTGTTTTGTTCTTTTTATGTTTTATTGTGTCTCTATCTTTGTCTATCATTGTTTTTCTATTTTTGGTTTATGACATTGTTTCTTTCTCTAATGTCTTGCCTACCATGAAATCCAACTGCTTCGAGAATACCTAGCCGAAGAAGGAACCTTGACGGCCCATGGCGATGAACAGGTCTTCATAGCTTGTTTTTCATTTCGTAGAGTAGATTAAGAAGGCGGACGATCCCATAAGCCGTGCTTGTACGCTTTCCAAGAAAAGGTAAATCATCGCAACGGTTCAAACGGTAAGCAGACTAAAGAGGTAAGTTTCTTTTCTTTTCTTTTCTTTTTGTAGATTAAATCACAACTTCTCCATATTCTTTTCTACCACCCATTGTAAATACCACTACTTAATAATAAAAAGATAATTTTTAGAGATAACTTGCTTAACGCTTCCATCGCAGTCCCTCCTTGAGGATCACGACCCGCATAGCCCTGCTACCGCGGATTAGAACTGAGACTTGCACATCATATTCTAAAATACTATATTTTTGTGTGCAGGAAAATTCAGTCAACAAATTGGCGCCGTTGCCGGGGAGGGACGGTAAGTTATTCTCTAAAACAAAAATTTAATTTTTAACTAATTCTTTATTCTTATCTGTTTGCAGGTTTGGAGAACAGGAAATAGAAATATAGCAGCAGCAGTGGACATATTGCTATTCTGTGCCTCTGCCCTCGAAGGCAGAGCACCAGAACCTACTGTATTGCCGCGGATCTGCGGCCAGAGCCGCAATTCTACGGCAACAGTAGAGAACTACTGATCCTAATTTCTGCAGGTTGCTGCAAAGTTCGAATACTATTTACTGCTCTGTTGATTTTGTTCTGTGATAACCCTGCTTACTGCTAATTAATTCAACAGTAAAAAGTTTGTTGTTAATGATAAAAATTGATTAGACGTTTGCATATTAGGCACGTGTCTTTTCAATTTATTTATTTTTACTGTTGAAGAGTGCTAGCGACAAGGTACGTTTGCATAGCATATAGATTAGGAAACACTCTTGGTTGTTTACTGCTTTCTTGAGTGATTACTTTTCTACAGCTTTACACGTACACTAATTCATCTTAAGGGCATAACCCATAAATAAGATAAGGTGGGGATTTCATCACCCTTCCTTAGCCCAAAAATCATATCCCAAGCACTCACTAACCCAAGCCTAACTTAAAAATTAGTAGACGTTGGCCCTAGGGACATCTCAGACTCAATAGGAGATTATCCTAAGGGGGAATAGTGTTGGAAGTTGACTCTTGCCAAATCAGTGTCTAGGAAGGGGATTGAGGGCCGAAAGCCCGAAGATTGGTGGTTATTTAATTAAGGAACGTCTTTGACGGAAAACCTCCCACCAATCTTGCCCCGACCTGGCTGATTAACTTGTGGTCAAAGTCTACACCCTACCTCCTGTGGACAGTCTAACCAGTTAGGAGTCGTCTAGGTCTAGGTCTACCCTAACTTAGGATAGAATTTTTTTTTCTTTCTTTTCTTTCTTGTTTGTTTATTGTTTGTTTTCTTTTTTGTTTTTCTTTTTGTTTGTGATTGTGTGATATGGCCTATAACAATAATTTTTTCAATTTTAATGAGGATCCATATTACACACCAACCTCTTATTCGGATATTACCAACCCGGCATATCATAATTTTGATCAACCTAGTGTGCCGGAATGGTCTTATCCGAATGACTATAACCCCACCCCCCATCTTATGACTATAATTTCCATAATAATTTCAACTCGTCACAGAGTTCATGGGGTTTCGAGTCCCCCGAGTCTAATTCTCGACCAAATTGTCCTCCATATCCATCTAGTCCACATTCTTCCCAAGATTCATACTCAGATCCACCCATTCAGAATAGAAATCCATCTATCTTGGAAATGATGAGTATGAATGAGTCCAAGCAAGAATCACCATCAATCTTAGACATGATGATGCGTGAGTCCACCGACTCACAACTTCATCACGATTACCCGTCCTATTTTTCAAGTCCAATCAGAACATGATGCACCTATCGACTATGAAGGGATGCTTGCCGCCATGAATCAGGCTAGATTAGCCCATGATCATGACCTAGATTTGATGGTTGAATCTTTACGTTCTCACCGTTCGGCCATTTCTACTTTCATTGACCACTCGATTAGAGCCGACGAACCAAGTTGCTTGGGACAACAAGATTCTAATTCAGTACCATCATATGAACTTGCCGAAACTTCAAATTCTGATAACTTGACAAGTTTTTCCTTTCCTGAATTAGAACTTGAACATGAATATGATCATGATCTTCCACTTGATGATTCAATTTTATTTCCTGATCCAATAATGACTCCAGTGTCTCCACCTGATTTCACTTTTCCCGAGTCAACATTGGATCCTATTCCAATTCATTATGAAATTGAATCACCCATTTTAGATGATCATATTGAACTTGACCTAGATTCTCACAATCTCTTTACTTCTGAACTGATTGTACAATTCTGACGGAAGATGTTGACCTTAGTTTTGAAGAATTGTCTGGCGATGAGCTAGAATTCCTTAATATTGGAAGTAAAGAGATATCACTCATATTAGGTCACATTTCATTGTGGGAAGAAGATTGTGGACTTGAGTTTCTATTTCTTGACTTGGACCCACTTCCTGAACTTAGCCCGACTCCTGAGCCCTTACTTGATTTGAGCTTCTTCCCTGAGTCGGTATTCGTTCCCGCACCAATAATGTCCAAGTCAATAATTCCATCTTTTCATACTCCATTTTGGGACAAGGAGGTTGAGACAATTAACTCTGAAATTTATTATGAAATTTAGAAATTTGATGGGGTGGAAATACTAAAAAGTGATTATACATATATGTTAGTGGGTTATGTAAGGAAAGTTTCTGGTGGGTTCCACCAAATTATCTGTTATCTTGATTGGGCCGCATTTCGTGGACCAATTAGACCACCTCCGGAACCACCACCTTGAGGTAACTTCCGCCTTCCCTTTCTCTGTTTCATGCATATATGCATTCATTCATACATTGAGGACAATGCATGAGATAAGTGTGGGGGTGGGCTTTACTAACATACTAACATAGGTAGAAACTAACAAAAATTGCTAATAAAAAAAATTTAAAAAAAATTTGTTATAAAAAGGAAGTATTTTGACTTATTTTTTGAAAGAAATCTAAGTTAGTTTTAAGGATTAGGAAAATCATGATTAGGATTTCTAAAAACTTGGTCAAAATAAATAAATTGTTTAAATTTTAGGTATAGGAGGAGAAATTGAATAAATAATTAGTCTTAATTTTTACCTTAATGAAATGTGCATACCTAATGCATATCTAAGATTCTAAGACAAAGACCCTTGTGCCTCATATAAAAAAAAAATTATTATAAAAAAAATTCACCAATTAAGCTGGATACATGTGCCTCAAGAAGCATAAGTATTCACGCCTAAAGGTGAGTATAAAAAAAAATAAAATAATATAACCTTAGTTTCGTGGCCTAGTTCACTCGAATTTGAGTCCGCGGGGTGTTTTCTCACCTGGTGCCCTAGAACCGATCGGTTTGGGAGTCACCGACTTTAAGTTCGCTACATGGGTGGATTAGAAAGCCTAAGAAAACTAAGAAAAATTACTTATATGTATTAACACATCTAATAATCAATTAGTTAGGTATTAGGGCCTCAAGAAGCCTTGATACTTACACGAAAGAAAATTAGATGAGTTATACATATAAAAAAAAATAAAGAATATATATATATAAATAAATAATAAAGAGGCATGAGAGTCCAAGTCAAGGAATTCCTAGTAAAAACATAAGGATGCATATGATTTTTGGTAACGAAAAAAGACTATATTAGAAATTCAATTTTAATTCTTACCTAAAATAGAAAACAATTAACTTTATAAAGACTAAGTTTGAAGAATGAATAAAAATGAGGATCCTAAAACTTATAGACTACTTAGTCTCTTCAAATATAATTCAAATATTTTCCTTTTTATGGATTCTGTGGGTGCAATCCGCTGAAAACCCTCACGAGACAACACTCGTCCTCTAGGGTAACCTAGAGGTTTAACGGCTTGTTGCACGTGCTAAGTGCAATCGTGATTCATACGAAAGTGAGTTAGGTTAGATTAACTTTTCATTTCTTTTTCTTTTTCTTTGTTTTTACTCGAGGACGAGCAAAAAGATAAGTGTGGGGGTGTGATTGGTAGTGAAAAGTGCATTTTTATCATCATATTTACCATCACATTTTCATATTTATTCATTTAATTCTGCACATTTATTAATAATTTGTAATTTATTGTGTGCAGGCCTCGAATTATTATTTTAACAATAAATAAAGCTTAAAGAGCCCAAAAGCCCAGATCCAAGCCCATATTTGAAGCCCAAGAGTCAAAGTGCAAATATCAGATTGTCAAAGTGCAAATATACAAGGGCTAAAGTTGCAATTATTAAAGATGAGGGAAGGATAGAATTCTACCCAACCCTAAACTCTTGCAGGATGAGCATAAAAGCCAAAGATGAGAAGGAAATTCGTTTAAAAGAGATTGGGAGAATACAAAATCTAGATAACTTGATTTCCAAGTTATATCCACATCCCAATATTAAGAGCCAGGATCATACTTCCAGAAGCAGGCGCCCAGATGGACGGACCAGGAGAGGCCACGCGCCAAAGCGCGTGGCCAGAAGCCACTAAAGTGCCGCAAATCTGCGGCAAAAGCCGCAGAATTGCGGCAATCCGAGCTTATCCAGAGACCAGTTTTCGTGGACAACTTCATCCAGGACTCTTCGGCCTTCTGCACCTATAAATACCCCCTGCAGTGCAACGTACAGAGCGTCCAGAGGCAAGCCAAGGGCCAAAAGCTAGGGTTTTAGGTTTTAGGTTAGATTTTCTTTCCTCTGTAAATTTTATTTTCTTTTTGTGAAAGCTGAGAGGAGATGTTGCATTCATGGAGGAAGGGATCCTCTTGTACCGATGGTGACAGCCGGTGTAAGTTGTAAATTTTCCTCCATTGTTTAAATCAAATCAAAGCTTGTTTTGTTCTTTTTATGTTTTATTGTGTCTCTATCTTTGTCTATCATTGTTTTTCTATTTTGGTTTATGACATTGTTTCTTTCTCTAATGTCTTGCCCACCATGAGATCCAACTGCTTCAAGAATACCTAGCCGAAGAAGGAACCTTGACGGCCCATGGCGATGAACAGGTCTTCATAGCTTGTTTTTCATTTCGTAGAGTAGATTAAGAAGGCGGACGATCCCATAAGCCGTGCTTGTACGCTTTCCAAGAAAAGGTAAATCATCGCAACGGTTCAAACGGTAAGCAGACTAAAGAGGTAAGTTTCTTTTCTTTTCTTTTCTTTTTGTAGATTAAATCACAACTTCTCCATATTCTTTTCTACCACCCATTGTAAATACCACTACTTAATAATAAAAAGATAATTTTTAGAAATAACTTGCTTAACGCTTCCATCGCAGTCCCTCCTTGAGGATCACGACCCGCATAGCCCTGCTACCGCGGATTAGAACTGAGACTTGCACATCATATTCTAAAATACTATATTTTTGTGTGTAGGAAAATTCAGTCAAATAATAACAATCAGTACCGCCTGGTATTTTAATCAATCTCTTCCAGTGTCCCATACCACTGGCAGTTCATACTGGAGCCCGCACTCCATTCGAACCCATCCGGACATGGCATATGGGTACCATTATCCAAATGAGAGAGTGATCAAATAACAAGTGTTCCCGACGTCACTATTGTTTATATCATTTTATTATGTTCATTGGAAACCCAATGGCCAAGGAGCTCTAGTCAGGTGGGTGTATCCCGTGCATACTCGGGACAACGGCCTTAAACAGACCCCTGACTGCTGAGACCAGGGCCAGCCCGCTAAGGCTGTAACATGTAACGGGAACTCAATGAGCTAAAACAATAATGGGAAATGGGAGCTCATGAGCTATATCAGACGGTAGCCAGCACTACCCCGTCCCCTGCAGTGGGACAAACAATAGATCCAAACACCTACCCAACAAGACCTAGTCAACCGTCAAGTCTCCCCCATACCCAAGTTCTCTTTATTATCTTTCACTATACAATATATCAGGACAAGTAGTGGATATGGTACATATAACACGATAACATGACATGAGCTCTGTTGATAGCACGAAACACGATAACGGGAAACAATAGATGTGGGATTCTAGAGGTGGCCCCCGTGGTATAGATCCACGTGGCACTTACTTCCACACATCGCATATCAACAACTAATGTATCCAGTAACAGGAATATCAATCTCAGAACGGGAAATAATCAATGAGAATATAGGATGGATTACTCATGTAACAGTAATTCATGTTGCATAAACTGTGGTAAATATAACGAGAATACAAGAATATCCCTGAGCAGTACTATAATCCATGATCCATGTAATAGGAATACATAGACGATCAATGTATAGAGACCGGTGTGTCTATATAACAATAGTGTAAGAGCATGGAGTAACTGTGCACAGAGTATACATGTAGCGGTATCCAGTGTAATAACGTCTCAGCGTATCAGTGGCTCACGAACATGCAGTAATAATGTCATGCTTCTCAGTATTTATGTAAGAGTGAGGCATGTACATGTAACATCATGAAATAACGGTGTCTAGTGCGTTCAGTGCATTAGAATGTCTGTGGGACGCTGATACTAGCACATGAAATATCTGTGTTGCGTATCCATGGAACAGTGGTCATGAACATGAAATGATAGTGTCCTGTGTTGTGTATCAGAGGTTGACATGCAATAATGTGTCGAGTGTATCGGTGGGTCTGTAACAATGTCTAGTGATGTGATAGATGTAACTAAACCATGTGGAATAGATATAATCATTTATTACTTATAGTTTTTCTAGACTTCTCTATAATGCAGTATATTTTAATTACCAGTTAAAGTGATTTACCCATATCTACGATTTATTAACCAAAGCAATCACTCAATGTAACACAAGTAAATATAATTTATAAAATAAAAACACTCACAAACTGGCCATGAGAAGGTATCTCTCTTTCCCACGATCGTAACGGTTCCAGAATCATCCAATTCGGAGTCCGGATGCTCTAGATATCGCTCGAACGCTAAAAGTAATAGAAATAGGTTAAATATGTAATAAAAAATATTTCAAATGTAATTAATTAAATTTATCAGGGGGGTTTTCTAGAATATTACCTTTAATGGGTTTTTGGATGCTGGTTGGGCTCTTAACGGGTTGGGTTTGGATCTAATACCTAAACCCATAACTTAAGTAAATGGGTAACGGGTTAGTGGGTTTATGGTATTGGGTTTCAAATTAACCCAATAGGGTTAATGGGTTCGGGTTCATACCCGAACCCAATAGAATAAAGCAGCAGTAGCAGCGCCTTCGCTGCTGCTGCGCGCGCCGTGGCCGGCCAGCTCCGCTGGCCGGCGGCGAGGGAACCCGCCGGTGGCGAGTCTAGCCACCGGCGGCGGTTCAGGCCGAGAGAGAATGAGAATGAGAGAGAGGGTGAGAGAGAGAGAGAGAGAGAGAGTGAGAGAGTGTTTGACAGTAGAAAGAAGAAGAAGAAGAAGAAGAAAGTAAAGAAGAAGAAGAAGAAAAAGAAGGAGAAGGAGAAGTGGGGGTGGCGCCTGGCTTGCCCGCCGGCGCTGCCAGACCTGGCTGGCGAGGGATGCCGGCAGCCCGGCCAAGCCTGGGGCGCGGTTAGGCCCTTCAGCCTGTTCAGATAGAGAAGGGGAGAGAGAGAGAGGAAATGGAGGGGGAAAAAAGAGAGAGAGAGAGCTTGAGAGAGAGGAAGTGGGAATTATAGAGAGAGAGAGAGAGAGTTAGGGGGAGAGAGAGATGTTTTAAAAAGGAGGAGGAGAGAGAGATGGTGGTGGAGTAGGGCGGTGGGAATGGAGGTGGCTTGGGGAAGAAGAAAGGGGAAAAAGAAATTAAAAAAAAGAATTGTTAAAGTAATGTTTTATTAATATTATTTTATTGGGTCAAAGTAGAATTATGTCCAAACGACTCCCAAAAATTCTGTAAAATAGAAAAATATTATGTGGAGGAGGAAAGTGAAATCGGATTCTAGAAATCTTGTTCGGTTTGCAAGTTAAAAATCCTAGAGTGTATCGCCGATACGTGGCGACACCAGATTGGCTCGATTTTTCATAAATTCAGAAAAATCTTCAAAAATACCAATACGTAGCTAATGTGATTCTAAGATATAATGTGAAAGCCAATTCTTAAAATATACCTCCGTTTTTGAATTAAAAATCATAGAGCCGCTTATCGGTGTCAGTCGACACCGACTGGGAGATTTTCCAAAATAATCCAGAAAATTCCAAAAAATCCTGAAAATATAAAATATTGAAAATAATATCTAAAACTAAAATTGACTAAATCTGACTAACAAGAAGGTTAAATCAACTTTGTACGCCGTATCGAGTACTGATACGGTGATACGTACATCAGGGATCAGGGGGTTACATTGATCACTGAATATGGCTCTTCAAATAGCTGAATTGGACAGAGTGGTAAACATAAGAATTGTAGTCCTTCAAGTCCTCTTTCTGTGACATCTTGAATTATCAAATTTAAATATCTGTAGCAAAAGGTATGATCTGAATACTAAAAAGTGTACAGTTTAAATCTGAGTCTGAATTTATTTTGATCTTCATTTAATTTGAATTATCCTTCTTATCTCTATTAGGATTAGCTTTATCTCCTTCACCTTCTAGGACTTTATGTTCTGAATTTGAACTTAAATTAAGGAGATGAAGATTAATCCTTTCCTCTTTTGGATTCAATTTAATTTAAAATTTAACTTTAGATAGGATTAGGGATAAAATGAAGCTTCTTGTATCTTTATCCTCACATTTAAGTAACTACGTACCATATTAAAAAGAGAGTTAATAGTATTAATTAATAAAAGAATTATCAAGGATATATATGTAAAAGTGATTATAGAAAATACAATTTTGGAGTACAATTACACCCCCACACCTATCTTTTGACCATCCTCGAGCAAAACCAAATATTAGAGACTAATTTAATCAAACCTAACTCACCTTCGTAGGAATCACGGTTACACTTAGCACGTGCAACAAGCCGTTAAATTTTAGATTATCCTAGAGGATGAGTGTTGTCTCGTGAGGGTTTTCAGTGAATTACACCCACAACATCCATAAGAAAGAAAAATAAAAAGTTGGTATTTTCAAAATTCATTTTTGAAATAGAAGAATATTTGAAATAATTTTTTAGGAAATCAAGTAATCCATAAATCTTAGGATTATCATATTATTCATTCATATACTTAATCTCGATGCAAAAATTTTATTATCAATTTAGGTTAGGATTAAAACTGAATTCCTCACTTAGTATATTTTACCCTAAGTTATATGCAACTTTGTGACCATGAACTTTTAGCTTGAGATTATTCAACTTTATTCTTATGCCTTGTATATTGCTATATATATATATATATATATATATTATATATATAATATATTATATATATATATATATATATATATATATATATATATATATATAATATATATATATAATTTGCAGAAGTTTGAAATATTACTACTTCATTGCCCTTTAAGCACTTCTCTGTTTTTTTTAGATATGTATAACTCATAGTTTTTTTTTGTGTAAGTACTAAGACGTCTTGAGGCCTTGATGCCAAACTAGTTGATTATTAGATATGTTAATACATATATTATATTTAAATATTTCCCAATCATTTTTTAAAAAACTTACCTAATTACCTTTCACGTAAATACCAAGGCTTTCTTAGACCAAATACCTAGCTAATCAATAATTAGATTTGTTTATTATATATAATATTTTCTAAGATACAAGAGTCTCTCTTTTGAATTCCAACTGTGTAAGTGTATAAAACATGCATATTTCATCCATGTAAAAATATCAAAACTAAATTACTTTTTCAATTTTTCCTGCTAAACCTAAAAATCAAACAAATAATCTTATTTTGACCAAGTATTAAAAATCCTAATTATGATTTTCATATTCCTTAAAATTAACTTAATTATTTTCAAAAATAATCAAAGTATTTTTTTTTCAAAAAAAGTTTAAAAGAAAAAAATTGTTAGTATCTACCTATGTTAGTATGTTTGTAAACTCTCTCCCACACCTATCTCATGCATTGTCCTTAATGTATGAATGAAATGCATAAAATAAATGTGTAAGAGTACACCAATGGATCCATCTAGGTCTATTCTCTCTAGCTCGCTTTTCATCATTCTAATGTGTTCTCTTTAGTGGTGAAATTAGAGACGTCAATCTTTTTGTCATTTTAGCTCTCATCCTCTCCAACTTGTTCATCACTTTTCTCTTCCTCCATCTCTTTTTCTCTCCACCACTCTTTACAAATTCATCCTCATTATCACACAATATTATTAGTGCAACATTAATAACTAGAAATATGAGCTCATCCTCATATATCTCCTCAAAACTTGAATTAACTATATCTTTTGGAGGTATGTAACTAACCAAGACATCCCTAATCGAATCATCCAAATAGTTAAGTTCATCTTCAAAAAGATTTTCAAACTTTGGTCAATTTCAGGTTCTTGATAATTGCACCCAATTATAGGATAGGATGTGAAAGATGATAGAGTGAGGTGAGGATAACCATGATAATTTGAAAAAGAGGTTGATGGATGAAAAGATGGTCTTGACCTATGAAAAAAATTGCAACAAAATGAATTTAGATAGGCCATGTGGAATTTTTTTTATGATTTTCATACAAACAGAGAAGAATTTAGTTAGAAAAGAATGTATACCATCTCCTCCCCGACAACAACGCTAAAATTTGATTGCCAAAAGAACACAGAGAATATGAAAAGTATCTGTGATTGGTTTTGACTCTGAATCTTCTCAATTTTACCGCTGTAGCAAGAGCTAAGCTCAGGGAGAGATGCAATGAAAGCATTTCGATAATATTGTCTTCTTATTATCTTCTCTGTTAAAAAATTTAGAAAGAAAAATGATGGATTGTATATTGATAAAAGATAAACTAAAAGAAAAGCTCATAACTCACTAATAATCAACCACCATACAACTAACGCTAGATAGATAATTACTTCACTTTAAATCCTAAACATGATATTCTACCACAAAATCAAGTAAGATACATGAGACGAAAACTAGGGTATGAGTTGAAATAGCACTAACCAAGATGTAACATTACAATATCAAGATCGTCGGTCAAGTATAATGTAAGAAAGATCATTAGAAAGTACAAGCAAATCTTTAACCTTAACACTGATTAAAGTTGAACATTAAAATATCAAGATCTTTATCAAGTGTAGATTAAGAAGAACAATTTAAAAGTGTTTAACCTAGTGCTTATCCTAATGAGTCTTCAAGAATAAAAATTGGAGTACGCATGCATATGATCTAATTTGGTTTCCTTACTAGACATTAAATGTGATGGCAGTGATATCTTAGCAAGGTATGAGAAAAGATCTAGCTACTCATGGTAAACATGGCAAGCAAAAAAATAAAGAAATAAAGAAAATAAAAAAGCAAAATTTAAAAACAAACAAAGATATAAGAAAGGTAAAACCTTTTTATTGATTGTCACGATCAATAACAAGAGTTATCTTCCTCCTTGTACAAAAATTTACATAAATATTGTGAAAGAAAATAGATTTAAAGAAAAATTCTAATTTGATCTCTGATATGAGATGAGAGATATGAGAGACTTCAGCTCTTTAAATAGGCCCTAAAAACTAATCACACTAGGTTACAAATTAGAAGGTTTCCTAATTCAATACGAGAATTCAATCCTGCAGCAAGTTGGCGTGTTGATCACTGAATATGACTCATCAGATGGCTGAATTAGATAGAATGATAAAAATTATAGTCCTTCAAGTTCTCTTTCTGTAACATCTTGAATCATCGGATTTGAATATCTATAGCGAAAGTTATGATCCGAATACTAAAATGTGTGCAGTCTAAATCCGTGTCTGAATTGATTTTGAACTCCATTTAATTTGATTATCCTTCTTATCCCAATTAGGATTAGCTTTATCCCCTTTATCTTTTAGGACTTTATCTTCTAAATTTGAACTTGAGTTTAGGAAATGAAGATTAATCCTTTCCTTCTTTGGATTCAATTAATTTAAAATCTAACCTTAGATAGAATTAGGGATAAAATGAAGTTTCTTGTATCTTTATCCTCTCATTTAAGTAACTAAACATCATAATAAAAAAGGGTTAATAACGTTATTAATAAAGGAATGATCAAGGATATATGTGTAAAAGTGATTTTAAAAATACAATTTTGGAGTACAATCAAAACACAGCATTTGCTGCATTTCCGCGACAAAGCCAAGGATCAAGGCTTCGACCTTTGACACTTGTCTTCTTCCAAATGATTCCTAGGTTCGCAAATGCCTATAAATACTGCATGATGGCCAGACACTTGGTTGAGAGAGCAGGAGCTAGGGTTTCTCTCCTCATTAGTGTAGTGTAGGTTTTTATCTTCTTTATCTTTTTTTATTGTATTTTCCTTTCTTTATAGATTTAGGATTAGACCATATTGATTCATAGGAGAATGAGAGAGTTCTTTGTACTTGAGTGTGACAATCTATGTAAAAGTTCTTTCTTTCTCTTTATTGTTTCTTCTTTGATGTGTTGTTGAATGCTTAGCTAGATTTTCTCTCATGATGACTACTTACTAACCACTAATCATCGAACATTTGATTAATAATTCACATGAATCTAATAGTATCATACAAGGCAGAGCAAGGCCATTGATGCTCATGATGATGGTTCTAACTTCTAACTTGCTAATTTGCAACTATCTCTCTTATTTCATGCTTGATTCTAATTGGTTTTGATGATTTAATGTTTGCATTAGCTTGCTGATTAGTCTACAATTTTATATCATTATATCACATTTTCTACTGATTTATAAATAAAATAATGCTCTCACCCATGTTTGGTCTATTTGTAGATAATCAAGAGTCTAGGGGTAAATGAGTAATAAGAGCCTAATTAAATCCAATTTTGGGTAATTAAATCTCATGTCTTGGAAGCCAAGCTAGAGAGCTTCTAGAAGATGCATTGGATCCAGAATTCCCAGGCGAATATAACAAAAATTCGAATCCAAATACCTAAATCTGAGACCATACAGAAGCTTCTCGAGACCAGAAAAAGATGTGGACCAAAACCAGGGACCTATGTCCCAGGATTGCCGCAAAACGCGATAATTTTTCGTGTGTTTTTGCTGCAGTATAGAGGATCCACATGCGGATCTTTGATGCATGGCCTCGTCTTGTCTTCTGGAACCTCCTTCTACCTATAAATATTCCTGCAAAAACCTGAGACGTGGGCAGATAGAGAGTAGGCAGGTTTTTCTCTCTTCTAGTGCAGTGTAGTGTAGTTCTTCTTCTCTTTTCTTTATATTTTCATTTCTTTTTTAAATCTTGTAGTAGGGCTGAGTTGATACTGGAGAGAGAGATATTGATGTAATAGAGAGTGGCAATCTATGTAAAAGTGTCTCTTTTCTTCTATATTAATCTTCTTCATCCTCTATATGATGCTTAGCTAGTTTCTTTTCATGACAATTTAACAACTAACCAGTAACTAGCTAACCACTTACTTGATAATTCACATGAATCTAAGAACCACTACTAGG